>JASVEL010004619.1:0-223450 GCA_032618575.1 Nicotiana noctiflora
GGTTACTAGGCCTCATGAGTCTTGAGCCAGTTGGTATAGTCTCGTGGATCGATACGTACGCCTGTATTTATCCTCGGGAGGCTGCACACCTTTAGGAAACACTTCACATTTCTTGGAATTCTTATCGTGCGTACTTGATTCAGCTTGAGATATAATTTTTGAAATTCCTTCCACATGTCTGTGTACGCATCGAGCGCCTAGTAATATGATTGCCTTGATGTGGTTCATAAAACATCTCTATCATCACCCGATCGTGAGAAATTTCAATGTAGATTGGCCGAACTACATTCATTGCAATCCAAGCAGGGATGTACGTTGTAATCTTCCAAACGTATTAAAGTCTTGGCAGGAATCACTTAGTTCCTTGAAAGCAGACAAACTCACTTGAAACTATTATTGGTTCCCTTCTGCTAAGGTTATGCACATGTCAACGTATTGCCCGTTCTATATACTAATCGGTTTTAGAGGTTTCTAGCCATACGCCCATTACGCGTGATGCGCCAGTTAGGGAGAGAACAGAAAAGATCCCCGATCGAATAAATGCGTCTGTTCATATGGGAATTCACAACAAAGGAACTCCTTAAACAATCTTATGAACAGAAGGTATGGTTTGGCAGTCGACTCTCTAACACTGATGAATTGGTTGCCGATCGGGAACAAGGAGAAGTAAGCCTCGCATAACTCGAGTGGTTGAACAATCAGGCAATGCCTGAACAAAGAGCAGAAAGGTCAGTAAAGGATGCAGTTGATTGGGAAAGGGAGATAGAATCCAGATTCGGGAAGGCTAAAAGCGAAACGGCATGACAATTTCAATCTCGTATTGACACCCTGAGAGAAGATAAAGGGATACTAGTGGCCGCTATGGACATACAAGCAGGCTGATTTCTATCAAGAAAGGGCTTATTGGGCACAAGAAAATTAGGCACTCCAAGACCAAATAAAATAGATAAAATCGACCGCAAAAACATCAAGAAGGAGTCGGGCTGATGAGTTACGCATAAATGACTTAGAAAAGAAAGCCCTCGAGCATCAAGACGACTTGGAGAAAGCAGAAACCGCTTTAACCATAATTCGGACCAAATGGAGGAGGGGAGCACACCAACGACCGATCCATCTGCAACAAATAAAAAGATATTATAAGGGGATCATCACTGACCTAAGGGAAACAAATACCACTCTAAAGGAGCGGGTTTTCAAACAAGCCCGGGACGCCAGACGGATAGAGACCGTTGCTACAACTTGATGGCATGAATGGAAACACAAGTGGATAGGCTCCTGGACTAAGTCACCGACAACGCTCGCATATTGGGGATACAAAATCAATAGATAGAGCAACTTCTTAGGGAAAAGGATAGGACCAGGGTAGAATCGATGAAATTGGGCACTACATCACCATGAGATGCCTAAAATTTGAGCAAATGCCCCGTACTACCCTCTTTACTTTGGTTATGGGATATGTCCACCAAATCATGGCAGAGTTGATAAATTCTCAAAGGGATCTTGCGCCAAAATCTGCAGCGAGGCCGAACAACACCTCACGGACACAAAAGTTAAAAGCTTTAGAGCATGCTTAGTGGAGTATGTATTTTTCTTTGAGTCCGTTGTCCGTTTAAAGTTTGTATTTCCCTCTTTTGCATCAAAGTCTTTCGTTCTCACTTTTACAAATGTTTTATCTTTGTAAGCAGAATATTTTGATAATGAAGAAAATGATATATCTCGTATTTTTAAATTTACGATACCCGAACTACGCCCGGTCTGATTCATACGGGGACATGATGCGTAGGCAATCAACTAAATATTTGACCACCACTAAAAGAAAAAAAAAGAAACAACAAAAAAAAGTGGAACAACAAGCAAAGGAAAGCTCGAAGAGCATAAAGAAAAGCCGGAATGACGCATTACAACTAATTCAATACATGTAGAAATCCACTTAACTTTATAAGTACATCACACCCCAACGTGAGATTAACTATCTGTTATTTGTTTCAAACTAACAGTTTGCTTGCTGCAAATATAGGTTTTATAGAAAGGTGTTTGGTTTTGTGGTAGTCTGGCATCACATTCATAATTCACGAGGTCAAAGGTAAGTGTTCAACCATCCGTCGAAAATTCGAGAAGAAGTGTTCACATTTACTTCACGAGGTCTAAAGGAAGCATAGAAATGTCTTCGGAAATAACTCCACCAACAATCCCTCTCTCAGAAGAGAGTTCAATCACAACCATCCTAACTTCTGAATCAGCCATATTGGAAATGTGGGACGCCTGGAATAGCGGAAAAGAAATGCTAAGAATAATAACTGGATTCCCCGAACTGTTTCCTAGAACATGTGGGACCTCCAATGTCCCTATCAGTTACCCAAATACTCCATCCTACCATGCCATCCCACACCGTCGGATCACCTTTTGAGTCACACCCCTAAGTGTTGGCAACCGATGCAACCTTAAATACATTCACCACCCACCTTACCCAGCTGCGGCACAACCCACTTTGCACAGGCCTAAAATTGACTCACCCTCGTTCACATTCCAAGCACTATCTTTCTCATTGGAACCTACTCAGTTTACTGCCAATACCTACCCTCAGGATTCTTAATACGAGTTTGTACCTAGGAAAAACCAAAACCCTAGGGCGTCCAAACAGGACGAGATTGCCAAAGGAATGAGAAGCCTCGAGCAAAGATTGAAGATAGAGGGTTTTAGCGGCTAGAAGAGTGTCTAATACACCGATCAATGTATGTTCCCGCTGGTCCATTTACCATCAGGTTTCAAAATACCTAAGTTTGAGAAGTATGACGGGCATGGCGACCCCATCGCTCATTTAAAGAGGTATTGCAACCAGTTGCGAGGAGTTGGTGGCAGGGAAGAGTTACTAATGGCATACTTCGAAGAAAGCCTGATCGGTATCGCTTCAGAATGGTTCATGGACCAAGACATCTCCCGCTAGCACATGTGGGATGATCTTTCCCAAGATTCTATTCGGAAGTTCCAGTACAACATTGACATCGCGCCGGATAGGAATTCTCTGGCAAATCATAAGAAGAAGTACTCGGAGAATTTTAAAGAATACGCCATTGAATGGCGCGAGAAAGCTTCAAGGTTAAAACCTCCCATGGATGAAATAGAAATGGTCACCGTTTTCTTGCAGGCCCAAGAGCCTGATTATTTCCAGAACATGATGTCACCATGGGAAAGCCTTTCGCGGAGGCGATCAAAATCGGGGAAATGGTGTAGAATAGTCTGAAAACAAGAAGGATTTTGAGCTAGTCAATAAGAGCAACCTCCCAAGCCATTCAAGGCGGCTCTGGAGGAATAGCAAGGGGGAAGAAAAAAGAAGAAGCATCTATGGCAGTATCAGGGGCGAGGGAATATCGTAACCCCAGACCCCATTTTTCAGAAAGAGCCCCGCAACACTATTACCCTCATCAAAATGCAGCCTACGAGCCCCAACCATACATTGTTATGAATGCTCAACCATATGGCTCACCACAGTAGAAGACCAATAAGAACTAAGCTCCACATCCCAGAAACAAGCCTCCTTACCGAAACCACTATAATCCCCAACCACCCCAAATAACTTCCGTCCCTGAGAACCTCCCAGGAGACAAACCTTCACCCCATCGGTGAACTATATTCTGAATTGCTCCCTAAGCTTATCCAAATGGGTCTCCTACTACCCGTACCCCAAAATGGCCAGAACCCAGAATCACCATTATATCAATGGGGCATCAGGTGCCCCTATCATTCAGGGGCAGAAGGGCACGATACCAACAATTTTTGGACTCTAAAAAGAGCAATTGAGGATTTGATAGAACAAAGAAGATAGTGGTAACGGATAAGGAGGTCCCAAATGTGACAAATAATCCATTGCCCACTCACAATAATGGGCCACTGATCGGGATAAGCTGCAAAGACAAGGAGTTTGATCCCGCTTTGAAGACCATAATTGCCATTATTGACATGGAAAAAAGCCTACATCAACCGTGAAGCAAGAGAAAGGGAAAAATAAGACTGAGACTACCAAGGATGAGCTTGGAAGGAACGTTGAACCCAAAACGGAGACGGGGGTGCTCCCGAAAAGGGAGATTCTCTATGGTCCGTGAGGTCGCCCAGAGAAGCCGCAAAGGCTTGAATTAAAAAGAGGAGTACCAATATATGTACCGAAAGGGAACTATAGGTTTCGGGTAATAGTTAAACCACCTCGGCTAAGTGAACCACTGGTTATCGGACACACACCGCAAAATCCAATAACGGACCCATCCATAGTGCCTTGGAATTATTAACGAACATTGATTACCTACAAAGGCAAAGAAGTCACAGGGGAGCTATCGGGAAATACTTCTGCTATGAAGTATTGGGACATACAAGAAGTGAACAACGATACACGGAAACGCTTCCCACCTAAGAAGCCTGTGAGCGCCGAAGAAGCAGAGGTTTTCTTCAAGAAGATGAAAATACCCGACTTTGAGGTGGTGGATTAGTTGTGCAAGCACCTTGATAAAGTATCCATGCTATCCTTACTCATGATTTCATCCGACCATTAAAATGTCCTACTGAAGACCTTG
This sequence comes from Nicotiana noctiflora, assembly GCA_032618575.1. Lineage (NCBI taxonomy): Eukaryota > Viridiplantae > Streptophyta > Magnoliopsida > Solanales > Solanaceae > Nicotiana > Nicotiana noctiflora. The sequence continues at coordinate 4,563 of JASVEL010004619.1, forward strand.
AATGAAGCGCATGTACCGGTTGAGACTTTTGTAGAGCAATTGGAAAGAATGGCAGAACAATTCTTTGCAGTCAACCAAATTTCCTTCAGTAATAATGATTTGCCCCCAAAAGGGGCCGCACATAACAAGGCCCTACAGCTAACAGTCAAATGCGAAGGTTACTACATGAAAAAGGTCATGGTGGATGGAGGTTCCGGAGTAGATATATGCCCGCTTTCCACTTTATATTGCATAGAGATTGGGACCGAAAGAATTCGACCCAATAATGTGTGTGTACGAGCTTTTGATGGAATAAAAAGGGACACAATCAGAGAGACATACTTGATTCTGACCATCGGCCAAGTAATTTTGAAGTAACTTTCCAAGTTCTGGACATGGACACATCCTACAACTTTTGCCTAGGAAGGCGCTGGATTCACGCAAGCGTAGCTGTACCTTCTACCTTGCACCAAATGGTGAAGTTTGAGAATGAAGGAAAAGAGATTGTGGTCCATAGGGAAGATGATCAATCAATACATCGAGACCCATCAATCCCATGCCTTGATGTAAGAGAATGAAGCGAACATATAGTTTACCAGGCCTTCGAAGTTGTGGTTGCCGATCAACCTGAAGAAGGAGACCCTGTCACACCTCCCTTTTTACTACTTTTTTTAAGATAAAGTATACCCCATTATTTACTAGTACACCCCAAGAAGGGATATAATAATAACTATAGGGAAGGAGTTTTTTCACTTTAAGGACAATTAGAATGACAATTATTTAGATTTCAGAGTCGCCACTTGGGAAGATAATGGTGTCCCAAGTCACCGATTTAATCCCAAATACGAGGAAATATGACTCTGTTTTAACAGTCCGTGAAACTAGAAATTTGGATAAGGAATTATGTTAACCCGAGAGAAGGTGTTAGGCACTCCCGAATTTCATGTCTTTAGCACGGTCGCTTAACTGTTGTATTTGTCCTATTTGATTTCTTTATATACTTTTACAAATGCGAATGTCCCATTTGATTATTTTAACGACTTGCGACATCGCGAAAATGCATTTTGAGTCACGCTGCAACCAGTACGCCTGTGACTTTAGTGCATTTCAGCGTCGCCGGAATTTGAGATTTGAGTCACATAAATGTGCACTCGTATTAAGGATGTATATTTTAGTCGTGCCTATAATGTCTACAACTTATTATCTTTAGGAAAGACTGTGAAATTCACTATACGGTCCTTCCGATTCTAACATTTATATTAAAATTCATATGGGGGCCCCGTGTGTCTTTTCATTTTTAATACGAGGCTCATCCCTTATTTTTAGAAGTCCAAACTTATCATGTACCATGTTTTTCTATTTCTGTTTTTTCCTCCTAACTAGAATATGGTTTTGTATTTTCTGAACTCATTATTACTAGGTCCAGACAAATTATTTACTACTAGGCCTGGACTTCTGGACTACTTTAACAGTCCATTGTGTGCGAATGGGCCTCTGAAGCTCAGTGTATGTGAGTATCTCTACTTGATGACCCAAAGGTGACTTTAATCGAATTTGGGCCTGTATTCATGTCCAGGCCCAGAGTAAACGGATGAAATGTAGAACATGATTGTAATTTCAACATAAAATTGAAACAAATGTTCTTCAAATAACAGAATAAACCAATACGATTCATATTATTTCACAAGGCACCAGATTACATACCAATCGCTACTAATTTCGTATTCAAATAACTAATTAAACACTTTAAGATCAGGAATTTGGTACTGACACTATTATTTCAAATTCTTAGGCAGTAATTATAATACTAGTTGTAAACTTATTTATTGCTTGACTTTAACTAAAGGAAAACAATATCGAAATAACAACTTGTTAGGCTTGAATTATTATCAACTAGAAAACTCTAAATTATACTATAAGTAAATCATTCTTAAATGAGACTAGATAACAAAGCAGTTTAAACTTTATCCACTTATTTCCTTTTTCTGAACTAGTCGATCCTAGTTCAAAACTTAATTAACAGAGGTAGTTAATTACTAGCTTTTATATATACTGGTTTCATAGGTGAATTAATTTTAGTATTAGCCTGTTTTGAACTTGGATTAAGTGATAGCTATTTGTAATTACGTATTACTACTATACTAGCTATTCTATTTCATCTCGACTTCATATAGGTGTTAGTTATTACAAGCCATCCTAACGAATTACAATTATTCTAGAAAATAACAATTACAAACTAAAAAGGAAAAATAGAAGCGAATTCATACAAACAACTCATGTGATTTCATTTCTTCAGCACAATTGCGATTACATCTTCAAGAAATAAAAGTGTACCTTATTCAAAAGCAATCTATGAGTTTAGGCTTTGAGGATGAAGAACATTCATTAAAATAATAGCAACAGAGCATCAAACAGAAGCCCAAATATAGAGATCCAGCAAATCAACAAAGTGGAATCGAGGAGCTCAAGCAAAATTCAAATGAATTGAAGGACAATAGACCAATAAGAAACTCCCAAATTAATACACAAATTACTCAGCTAAGTGTGAGCACGTGATTTTTCCCCTAAGTAAATAAATTCCAATATAAATATATAAATAAATATATAAATAGTTTTTGGTGTGCAATTGGGTGTTTTAATTGAAATACTTGTGTGTTTGTTTTTTACAAAAAGAATCAATTAGAGAATGTCACAAAAAATATGAAAAGTTAGAAAAATCAACAAAAATACAAAATACCGGAAAAATAAAATAAAATGGAAAAAAATATCATAAAATACTAGAAAATCAGGAAAAATAGGAATATAAAAGAAGTATAACAATTGAAAACAAATACAAAAAGAGAAAAATGAAATACAAAAGAAAATACCAAGAAATAATTAAAATACAAGAAAAAATACAAAAATGTAATACTATTCTGGCTGTGCAATGAAATATATACACAATTGAATAAGCCCAAGTGTAATAGGCCCAAGAGACCAGCTGGTCTGCCTAAGCCATTGGCCGAATGACGACGTACAAGGCTGTTTTAATCTTAACCGTTGATGAAATCAATCCAACGAGCCAGATGAGGCGGTTCTATTGAAAATCAAATGGCACTGTATAGAAGACCAATCTGTGCCGTCCAAAAGATAATCAAATGGATAGCATTGTATCTCATTAAGAGTTAAACGACGTAGTACAAGTAATTGATCATGGCCGTTCAAAATTAAGCATCTAACGGACACGAGGTTGTCTCTCATTTAACTGAACGACGACGTTTTAAAAGAAAAGATCCTAGCCGTTGATCTTAGTTGATCCAAAGGCCAGGATCACATGAGATCAAGGGAGTATATAAATGCCCATCTCCGTTAAAATCAATACAAACACACACATATACATATTAATGGAGAAACCCTAGCCGCCTCCCCCTTCTACCTTCTTCTTCCTTAGTCTCTCATGGAGACTGGACGGACTGGGCTTGAACCACCGACGTCTCCAGCTCAAGTAGCCACCAAATATTTCACCCCTAGCTACCAAACACTACAACCACCATAAAAACCCTAGAAAACCAAAAATCCCCTCTTTTCTTGAAACTTCGATCGTCGGAACCCTAGCCGGCGACCTCAAATCTATGAACCAGCCTTTGAATTTACATCATAATACCACCTTGAGGAGACCTTTCACCTCATATAGGTGGCTGGTCTCGAATCTTGCTAGAATCCATCGAATTTAACAAAAAGACTCGCTGGAACCCTACTCCGGTGAGCATCCAAAAACAAACTCCACCCCAAAACCTCTGAACCAAGCCCCAGACTACCCTTACCCACCAAAAACTCAAAAAAAGAAGCCTCATCGGAAGAAGTCTAACAGTCAGAAGACTTAAAGTCTTCAAAACTTTTGAATTCTGAAAAGAAAGAAAGAATGAAAGAAGAAATAAAGAGGAAATAAAGAAAGAAAAGAAAAAAAGAGAAGAGAAGAGGAAGGAAAGCCCTAAAAGCTAAGATTTATGTTCCCATTTTCTTTGATTGTTTGAATGCTGAAAATGTTTCTCTTTGATGTTTCTTGATGTTCTTGTGAGCCTATCTATTTCGCATGCTTAAGATCTATCTCTGTTACACAAGCCTAAATTTGTTATAGCATTCTTAGGGTTTTTAATTATTATCACACATGAATCACGGTTAAATAGTCTTGTTTATGTGTTTGTTCATCATGCTTTCTCTAAAATTAAGCTTTGATTAATTGGGATTCAACCATTATCAAAATTTCCATCTGAGTTCTAATTGATTGAAAATTAGTTTGCGATTAAGGCTATATGTGCAAAATAGCATAAACTGGTTATATTTGTAATTTGATTCATCTGTGAGACCATTCTGAATCTTTGATGTTTTACGATTTGGGTCATAGTTGTAAATATTTTGTGGTTAATTCTGAAAGCTAAATAAGATGGCTATTTTTGAAATAACTAAGTTTGTTCGTTAGAGTGGCTATCTCTGTTATGAAGTGATTATGCTGATTTATTAAGTGGTTAGTTTTGAAAACTTATGCATGTTAGTTGACTTGTGTTTATAATGGGTTACATGTTAAATAAGGCTTTAAGTCTGTTAAATGTGGTCTAAATTGAAAAGGGATTTGGGGTCTAAATCTGGCTAAATCTTAAAACAATTTTAAAAATTGGTTATTAGTTAAATAAGCCTTACCCCTAATCTACCAAAACCTTTGTAGGTTGGGTAAATAAGAAAAATAGTAAAGGTATAATAGGAAATAATAAATGGCATTATTGATGATTTAATAGAGCCTATAGGGTTAGAAATGACTTTAGTGCCTAGTATTCCCGTGATTTCCTACAAAATAAAGGATAAATTGGCATAATGAAAAGGCAGTCTTGAAATAAAACTTAGCAAGTGAGGGTAACCTAGTAAAATACACCTAATAGAACACCAATGAATTACCTAGAACCTTCTAGCAAGGGCTAGAAGGCATTTCGACACACACTTAATGAAATAATCTATAAATAATTGCAAAATAAGGGGATGGGATTAGAAATAACTTATTTAAATTCCCCCCCCCCCCACACCCCAAATTCCACCCCAAAATTAGTCTATAAATAGGCTTCTAGTAAGCCTGAAAAAGGGGTTCTAGATTCTACATTTTACAAAATGGTTTAGGCTGGAAGATATATGATATAAAGGCTGGAAATTACATTCTAAAAAGAAAGTTCCATACACAGTTCTGAAATCGAGTGATAGTGCTGAATCTTGGGTCTATATACTACAATCTTTAGTTGATTACTTTGGGTATAAATCTGGGAGTTCCTGCTGGGATTGTTATCCTTCAACTTATTTGGATTCTGCTTGAGCTCTTCGATTCTACTTGTTGATTTGCTGGACCGTTATATTTGGGATTCTATTTGCTGCTCTGTTGCTGCTATTTTGCTGACTATTCTTCATCCTCAAGCCTAGACTCATAGACTGTTTTGTGAATCATGTACACTCTCATTTCCTCAAGATGTAATCACACATTGTTTGAAGGAATGAAATCATATGAGTTGTTTGGATTATTTTACCTTTGTTTTTCCTTTAGCTTTGTAATTATTATATTTTAGAATCCTTGTAATTCATTAGGTTGGTTTGTAATAACTAATACATGTATGAAGTCGAAGCAAAAAAATAGAGTATATAGCATAGTAATATATAATCAGATATAGCTATCACTTAATCTAAGTTCGAAATAGGTTAACACTGAAATTAATTCACCTATTGAAACTGGTATAAACATATGAGCTGGTAATCAACTACTTTTGTTAACTAGGTTCTGATTCAGGATCGATTAGTCCATAAAAGGAAATAAGTAGATAAGTTAAAACTGCTTTGTTATTCAGTCTCATTTAATAATAATATAATGTAGAATGTGTAATCAATAATAATCCAAACATGTTCAGTCTATTAAAATTACTGCTTAAGTACTTGAAATAAAAGTGTTAGTACCTAATTCCTGTTAGTGTGTAATCAGTTATTAGAATTCGTAGTCAGTATTGATTGACATGTAATCTGGAGCCTTATGAAATAAAATAAATCTTATTGGTTTACTCTGTTGTTTGAAGAATGTTTGTTCGAATTTTTTGAAAATACAAGTCTGTTCTACATTTCATCTGTTTATTCTGGGCCTGGTCAAGAACACAGGCCCAGATTCGACTAAATTCACTCTTGGGTCGTCAATTGGTGATACTTGCATATACTGGGTCCCAGAAGCCCAATCGCACATAATGGACTGTTAATACAGTGCAGAAGTCCAGGCCTGGTAATAAATAATTGGCCTGGACTGTCACGACCCCAAATCCGGTCGTGATGGCGCCCAGCACATTGCTAAGCCAGCCTGACCAATTAATAACAATAACGGAGCTAGAAGCTCTCCTTAACCCATTTAGGCAAATTAAATCACGAAGTAATAGCGATGCAATTAACGAAAACAGGGAACCAAGTCCCATAATACATCAACTCCCATAGACCGAGGGTCAAGAGTCATGAGCCTCTACCGAACATGAGTATAAAAGGTTTACAAGAATACCAAGTGCGGAAAGAAATGTCAATACAAAATCAAAAGACAAGTAGGAAGGAATATCGGGTCCTGCGGACTCGCAGCTACCTCGAATATCCACAAACGTCGCCTCGCACAGCCACTGGATCACCGCCGAGAGGTACCTCTGGATCCGCACACAAGGTGCGGGAGTAGAATGAGTACTTCCGGACTCGGTGGTAATAAACAAGGGTAAGACAGACACGGATAAGAAATCCGCAATAAAGCACTATGTAAAGCTATAATCAGCTACCCTGTCATAGAATCAATCTTCACCGTACCTGTTCCAACAATTACCAATAAATAGCATAACAGCTAGCATATGTAGCTAAATGCAATGCAATGCATGATATGACCGCTACGGCGTGTAGCCCGACTCCAAATTTTGGGTACCCGTGCTCACCGTGGGGGTTCGGACTCCGGAGGGGCTCCTACAGCCCAAGCACATCTCATAGAGATATCACCGCGGCGTGCAGAGTCCGATCCAACATATATCTTGCCGCGGCGTGCAGCCCGATCCACTACTAGTCGGCTAATATGCAGATACGACCTCGCATGCTCAAAAGTAGTTTTTGAAAACTCTTTTATCATTTTTCGCTTGGAAAACAAGTAATATCAAGTTCCGGAGATTGGAATTAGCATAATAACAAAAATAGTCGCGGACTAGTAGTAAACTAGCATGTCTATGTGATAAGACAATGATAACGATCCTCGCGGGATCCAATAACCGGCTCACGGCCCACATGTATAATCAACCGCCCCAAGAAAGGGGTTCCTCGGCTCAAGAGTAGCCATTATCACAATATATATATGCAACCCTCCGAGAAGGAGGTTCGACGGCTCTAGAATAGCCAATAATACAGTATCAACAGGTTGGACTAATATATAGTCTCCAATTCATGATCGACCCCGCACTCTCAAGAGTGTGCGTGTCTCGCCACTATACAGCGTCACAAAGTGGTATACCGGGGTTTCGAACCCGCTGGTCATCACCCACATATATTACTCACCTCAATACAGCGCGACGACTATTCCGCAATGCCCTTGCCACGAGAATCAAGCTCCGCACGCGTAGAATCTGATCAAATACAGTAGAAATACAACAAATTAGGCCAATGGGACGACACCCAATCAATACAACTCAATTTACATCAAAATTCCCAAAGTTGTCAAAACCCGAGCCCCGGGCCCACATTCCGAAAATTTACGAAATTCACATTTCTGGAACCCTCGTCTCGATACGAGTCTAAGCATATCAATTTTACCAAAATCGGACTCCATTTGCCTACTCAAATCCTTGTTTTTCTTCAATTTAGGCTTAGGGCTCAAACCCACAATTAATCTTCCATTTACAGGGAATTAACCAAGGATTTCATGTTAAAATGATGTAATTAAGCCACAAAACTTACCTCCGACGAAACCCCGATGATTTCCCAGCAATCTCCCGTCAATTTCTCCTCTTGGAACTCAAAAATGGAGTTTTGGGTTAATGAACCCGAGAGCCCTCTGTTCTGTGATTTTAATTCACTGCCGGACGATTTTACCCTACGCGTTCGCGATGGTCTCCACGCGAACGCGATGCCTTGCTCCGTTCCTTCATCGCGAACGCGACGTACAGTCACGCGTTCGCGTCCCAGACCACGCGAACGCGATGCTTCGACTTTTCCTCGTACGCGTCCGCGTCCTTCACCCACGCGAACGCGATGCGTTCCAACCTTCTCCTTCGCGAACGCGGCATGTCACCTCGCGAACGCGATGGCCAACTGGCCCCAGCCTACGCGAACGCGGGCCTAGCCCTCGCGAACGCGAAGGCCTAACTGGTGCCCAGTGGTCTGCAATTTACAGCAGACCATTCCTTGTTCCAAAGTGCCGGATGATGGTCCGGATTCACCCCGAGGCCCCCGGGACCCCAACGAAAACCACCAACATGCTCCAAAACACGATACGGACTTGTTCCAATCATAAAAACACCATCCTAAACATCAAAATCATCAATTACACACGGATTCAAGCTTATGTTTATTCAAAACTTTCAAAACTAACATTCAATCCAAAACCCGATCAAACGATGTCCGAATGACCCTGAAAATTTGCAGGCATATCCAAAATCACCTAACGAAGCTATTGCCACTGTCGGAATCCCATTCCGACCCCCGGATCAAAATCTCACCTACCGTTCGGATTTCGCCAAAATTCAACCTTAGCCAATTCAAGCCTATTTCTACACCGGCCTCCAAATTCAATTCCGATCGCTCCCCTAAGTCACAAATCACCTCCCGGAACTAACCGAATCATCAGAATCCGATTCCGAGCACTCTAACTCAATAGTCAACTCTTGGTTGACTTTTCATATTCAAGCTTTCTTCAAACATGCTATTTGTTTCATTTTCAATCCAAATCACTCCTAACTCACTCGATATACTCTAATACTGTTTTAAAAACATAATATATGTAAATGCAAGGTAACGGTGTGATAATTCCCGTAACGACGGGCCGGGTCGTTACATTCTCCCCAACTTAAACAAACGCTCGTCCGCGAGCGGGTTAAGAAACATACCCGGAGCATCAAATAAGTGTGGATATCTGCTCCGCATTTCCTGCTCGGTCTCCCAAGTTGCTTCCTCCACAGGACGACCTCTCCACTGCACTTTCACTGAAGCTATATCCTTAGATCTCAGCTTACGAACCTGTCGACCCAAAATGGCTACTGGTTCCACATCATAAGTCAAATCCTCATCTAGCTGTATCGTGCCGAAGTCCAACACATGAGACGGGTCTCCGACATACTTCCGGAGCATAGATACATGGAACACCGGTGAACTCCCGACAAACGGGGTGGCAAAGCAAGCATATAAGCCACCTCCCCAACTTTCCTAAGTACCTCAAAAGGTCCAATGAACCTTGGGCTCAATTTTCCTTTCTTTCAAAATCTCATAACACCCTTCATAGGCGAAACTTTCAACAACACCTTCTCACCTACTGAATAAGACACATCTCGGACCTTTCGGTCTGCATAACTCTTCTGACGCGACTGAGCTGTGCGAAGTCTCTCCTGAATCACCTTCACCTTATCTAAAGCATCTTGGACTAACTCTGTCCCTAACAACCTAGCCTCGCCGGGCTCGAACCAACCAACTGGAGACCTACACCGCCTCCCATATAAAGCTTCATACGGTGCCATCTGAATGCTGGACTGATAGCTATTATTGTAAGCAAACTCCGCCAAAGGCAAATAATCAGCCCATGAACCACCAAAATCAATGACACAAGCACGCAACATGTCCTCCAATATCCGAATAGTACGCTCAGACTGCCCATCCGTCTGTGGATGAAATGCTGTGCTCAACTCTACCTGTGACCCCAACTCTCGCTGAAATGTCCTCCAGAACTGAGATGTGAACTGGGTACCTCTGTCCGATATAATGGAAATAGGAACTCCATGCAATCTCACTATCTCACGGATGAATATCTCTGCCAACCGCTCTGAGGTATAGGTAGTACACACTGGGATGAAATGAGCTGACTTAGTCAGTCTATCCACAATCACCCAAACTGAATCAAACTTCCTCGCCGTCCGAGGGAGTCCACTAACAAAGTCCATAGTTATTCTTTCCCACTTCCACTCCGGAATATCAATACGCCGGAATACACCACCAGGTCTCTGATGCTCATACTTGACCTGCTGACAGTTTAGACACCGAGCCACATGGCTCACAATATCTTTCTTCATCTTTCTCCACCAGTAATGCTGCTTCAAATCCTGGTACATCTTCGCGGCTCCTGGATGAATAGAATACCGCGAGCTATGGGCTTCCTCCAATATCAATTCACGAAGGCCGTCAACATTGGGCACGCATATCCGGCCCCGCATCCGCAACACACCATCACTATCAATAGTGACATCCCTAGCATCATCATGCTGAACTCTGTCCTTAAGGACAAGTAAGTGTGGATCATCATACTGGCGCTCTCGAATACGATCATATAAAGAAGAACGAGCTACTACATAAGCCATCACCCGACCGGGCTCAGAAATATCCAGCCTTACCATCTGGTTAGCTAACGCCTGAACATCAACTGCTAGGGGTCTCTCCCCAACTGGGATATACGCCAAACTGCCCATACTAATAGCCTTCCGGCTCAATGCATCAGCCACTACATTGGCTTTTCCGGGATGATATAAGATAGTAATATCATAGTCTTTAAGCAATTCAAGCCATCTCCGCTGCCTCAAATTTAGATCTCTTTGCTTGAACAAATGTTGAAGGCTGCGGTGGTCCGTATATACATCACAAGATACACCATATAGATAATGCCTCCAAATCTTCAAGGCATGAACAATAGCAACTAACTCCAAATCGTGAACAGGGTAGTTTTTCTCGTGGGGCTTTAGCTGACGAGAAGCATATGCGATAACTCTACCCTCCTGCATCAACACACAACCAATGCCCACACCTGAGGCATCACAATATACAGTATAAGAACCTGAAGCTGTCGGTAGAATCAAGACTGGTGCTGTGGTCAGTGCTGTCTTGAGCTTCTGAAAGCTCTCCTCGCACTCCTCGGACCATAAGAAAGGAACACCCTTCCGAGTCAATCTAGTCAAGGGTGAAGCAATAGAAGAGAATCCCTGAACGAATCGGCGATAATACCCTGCCAATCCCAGAAAGCTACGGATCTCAGTAACTGAGGTCGGTCTGGGCCAACTCTGCACTGCCTCGACCTTCCTCGGATCTACCTGAATACCATCACAGGACACCACGTGCCCTAAGAATGCCACGGACTCAAGCCAGAACTCACATTTGGAGAACTTGGCATACAGCTTCTCCTCTCTCAACCTCTGCAACACAATACTCAAGTGCCGAGCATGCTCCTCCTGGCTACGAGAGTAGACAAGTATGTCATCAATGAATACGATCACAAATGAATCAAGATACGGCCTGAATACACTGTTCATCAGATGCATAAATGCTGCTGGGGCGTTGGTCAGCCCAAAAGACATCACCAGGAACTCATAGTGACCATATCTGGTCCGGAATGCAGTCTTCATAATGTCAGACTCTCTAATCTTCAGCTGATGGTAGCCCGAACGAAGATCAATCTTCGAGAACACCCTAGCTCCCTGGAGCTGATCAAACAAATCATCAATACGAGGCAGAGGATACTTATTCTTCACCGTTGCTTTGTTTAGCTGCCTATAGTCAATACACATCCTCATAGATCCGTCCTTCTTCTTAACAAACAGGACTGGTGCACCCCACGGCGACACACTAGGACGGATGAAACCCTTATCCAGAAGTTCTTGAAGCTGCTCTTTCAGTTCTTTCAACTCAGCTGGTGCCATCCGATAAAGAGGAATGGATATGGGCTGAGTGCCCGGCACCAAGTCAATGCCAAAATCAATATCCCCGTCCGGCGGCATGCCCGGCAGGTCTGAGGGAAATACATCTGGGAAGTCCCTCACAACAGGTACAGGAATCAATGCTAGGAGACTCAGCTCCCACATCTCTCACAAAAGCTAAGTACGATAAACACCCTTTTTCAACCATTTTCCGAGCCTTTAAGAACGAAATAACACGGCTAGGGACGAAATCAGGTCGAACCCCGCCACTCAATCTGAGAAATACCAGGAATGGCCAACGTAATTGTCTTAGCATGACAATCCAATATAGCATGGTACGGAGACAACCAGTCCATACCCAATATAACATCAAAGTCCACCATGCCCAACAATAGCAACTCTGCCTGGGTCTCCAGACCCCCAATAGATATAACACAGGATCTATAGACATGATCCACAACAATCGTATCACCCACCGGGGTGGATACATGAACAGGTAAATCAAGAATACCGTGCAAAATAAGAGGACACGTAAGAATATGTGGACCCTGGATCAAATAGAACAGAGGCATCTCTGTGACAAACAGAAATGATACCTGTGATCACTACATCGGAGGCAATTGCATCACGCATGTCGGGAAGTGAATAGAATCGTGCCTGGCCTCCACCAGATCTCTCCTCGCCTCTGGGGCGACCACGAGAAGACTGACCTCCACCTCTACTAGCCTAAGATGGTGCTGAAGAGGAGGGCTTATCCCTCTGCTGAGTCCTGTTCCTACGGAGTCGAGGGCAATGTCTCCTCATGTGTCCAAACTCACCACACTCATAACATGCACTTGGTGCTGGAGAAGGGGACTGAAGGGAACCCCTCGCCGCAGAAGAACCCTGGGCTGAAGAAGTAGGTGCTGCACTCTAGGCTGGGAGGGCACTAAGTGATGACTGACCCTGCTGAAACCCCCGTCGACCACGACTATAAGAACCTCCGCTCTGCTCAGGGCGGCCTGAATGAGAAGGTCTAGATGAGCGACCTCTGCTCTGCTGGAAATGCCCTCTAGATGGAGCACCACTGAAACTACCAGAACCACGAGGCCTCTTGGCCTCCCGCTCCTCTCTCTCTCGGCGACGATCCGCCTCAATGGAGCGTGCCATATCAGCAACCTGCTCAAATGATGATGATAGAACTCGCTCGCTGGTCATAAGAATACGGATAGAGTAGTTGAGGCCATCAATGAACCTCCTGATCCTCTCCCTATCATTAGGGATCATCCATGTGGCATGCCTAGCCAGCTGTGTAAATCTGAGCTCATACTGGGTCACAGACATGTCGCCCTGAATCAACCACTCGAACTGGCGACGTAGCTCCTCGCGACGAGACTGAGGTACATATTTCTCTAGAAAAAGAGTAGAGAACTGCTGCCATGTGAGAGGTGTTGCTCTTGCAAGCCTACGCCTCTCAAACTCCTCCCACCAATCAAATGCGGGACCGGTGAACTGAAATGTAGTAAATGAAACTCCGCTGGACTCAAGAATACCAGCCGTACGCAGCATCTTCTGACACTTATCCAAGAAACCCTGGGCATCCTCGCCCTCAACGCCACTGAAATGGGGTGGCTGAAGTCTACCAAATCTCTCAAGACGACGCTGCTCGTCCTCGGGCATAACCTGAACCATATGCTCTGGAGCTGGAGCCGGTGCAGCTGGAGGAATAACCGGTGCAACCACCTGAGCGGGGACAGCCTCTGGCATCTGAAGTCCCTGAACAACCGGATCAGGTGTGCGAGCTGCAGGGGTCTGCTGACCACCCCCTGACTGAGATGTCGCCACAGTAGCGGTAGCTGAAACTACCTGAGCCAAACCGGAACACACTGATAATATCTGGACAAGAGTCTCCTGAAGACCAGGAATAGCAATAGATATAGTCTGGCCCTGAACTGGGACTGCTGGAGCTTCAACCACTGGGGGCTGCTCCTGAACTGGTACAACAGGCGGGTCAGCTGGCACTGCCTCAGCTGCCCTACCTCTACCTCTAGCACGACCGCGCCCACGGCCTCTAACAGGTGGCAATGGAGGTCGTCCACCTCGTCCTGATGCTCGCGTTCTCGCCATCTACGAGAGAATAGAATATAAAAGTTCAGTTCTCAGAACAACAAGATCGCACGACATAGTTCAAGAAAAGTGAAGTTTTCCTAAAGGTTCGCAGCCTCCCGAGGATAAGTACAAGCGTCCCCGTACCGATCCACAAGACTCTACTAACCGGCTCAAGACTCACGAGGCCTAGTAAACCTAGGCTCTGATACCAACTTGTCACGACCCCAAATCCGGTCGTGATGGCGCCCAGCACATTGCTAAGCCAGCCTGACCAATTAATAACAATAACGGAGCTAGAAGCTCTCCTTAACCCATTTAGGCAAATTAAATCACGAATTAATAGCGATGCAATTAACGAAAACAGGGAACCAAGTCCCATAATACATCAACTCCCATAGACCAAGGGTCAAGAGTCATGAGCCTCTACTGAACATGAGTATAAAAGGTTTACAAGAATACCAAGTGCGGAAAGAAAAGTCAATACAAAATCAAGACAGTAAGAAGGAATATCGGGTCCTGCGGACTCTGCACCTACCTCGAATATCCACAAACGTCGCCTCGCACAGCTACTGGATCACTGCTGAGAGGTACCTGGATCTGCACACAAGGTGCAGGGAGTAAAATGAGTACTGCCAGACTCAGTGGTAATAAACAAGGGTAAGACAGCACAGATAAGAAATCCGCAATAAAGCACTATGTAAAGCTATAATCAGCTACCCTGTCATAGAATCAATCTTCACTGTACCTGTTCCAACAAATACCAATAAATAGCATAACAGCTAGGAGATGTAGCTAAATGCAATGCAATGCATGATATGACCGCTACGGCGTGTAGCCCGACTCCAATTTTGGGTACCCGTGCTCACTGTGGGGGTTCAGACTCCGGAGGGGCTCCTACAGCCCAAGCACATCTCATAGAGATATCACCGCGGCGTGCAGTCCGATCCAACATATATCTTGCTGCGGCGTGCAGCCCGATCCACTACTAGTCAGCTAATATGCAGATACAGCCTCGCAAGCTCAAAAGTAGTTTTTGAAAACTCTTTTATCATTTTTCAGTTGGAAAACAGTAATATCAAGTTCCAGAGATTGGAATTAGCATAATAACAAAAATAGCTGCGGACTAGTAGTAAACTAGCATGTCTATATGATAAGACAATGATAACGATCCTCGCGGGATCCAATAACTGGCTCACGGCCCACATGTATAATCAACCGCCCCAAGAAAGGGGTTCCTCGGCTCAAGAGTAGCCATTATCACAATATATATATGCAACCCTCCGAGAAGGAGGTTCGACGGCTCTAGAATAGCCAATAATACAGTATCAACAGGTTGGACTAATATTTAGTCTCCAATTCATGATCGACCCCGCACTCTCAAGAGTGTGCGTGTCTCGCCGCTATACAGCGTCACAAAGTGGTATACCGGGGTTTCGAACCCGCTGGTCATCACCCACATATATTACTCACCTCAATACAGCGCGACGACTATTCCGCAATGCCCTTGCCACGAGAATCAAGCTCCGCACGCGTAGAATCTGATCAAATACAGTAGAAATACAACAAATTAGGCCAATGGGACGACACCCAATCAATACAACTCAATTTACATCAAAATTCCCAAAGTTGTCAAAACCCGAGCCCCGGGCCCACATTCCGAAAATTTACGAAATTCACATTTCTGGAACCCTCGTCTCAGTACGAGTCTAAGCATATCAATTTTACCAAAATCGGACTCCATTTGCCTACTCAAATCCTTGTTTTTCTTCAATTTAGGCTTAGGGCTCAAACCCACAATTAATCTTCCATTTACAGGGAATTAACCAAGGATTTCATGTTAAAATGATGTAATTAAGCCACAAAACTTACCTCCGACGAAACCCCGATGATTTCCCAGCAATCTCCCGTCAATTTCTACTCTTGGAACTCAAAAATGGAGTTTTGGGTTAATGAACCCGAGAGCCCTCTGTTCTGTGATTTTAATTCACTGCCAGACGATTTTACCCTACGCGTTCGCGATGGTCTCCACGCGAACGCGATGCCTTGCTCCGTTCCTTCATCGCGAACGCGACGTACAGTCACGCGTTCGCGAAGACCAAATCTTCCTAGCCCGGATTTTTTCCTCTACGCGTTCGCGTCCCAGACCACGCGAACGCGATGCTTCGACTTTTCCTCGTACGCGTCCGCGTCCTTCACCCACGCGAACGCGATGCGTTCCAACCTTCTCCTTCGCGAACGCGGCATGTCACCTCGCGAACGCGATGGCCAACCGGCCCCAGCCTACGCGAACGCGGGCCTAGCCCTCGCGAACGCGAAGGCCTAACTGGTGCCCAGTGGTCTGCAATTTACAGCAGACCATTCCTTGTTCCAAAGTGCCGGATGATGGTCCGGATTCACCCCGAGGCCCCCGGGACCCCAACGAAAACCACCAACATGCTCCAAAACACGATACGGACTTGTTCCAATCATAAAAACACCATCCTAAACATCAAAATCATCAATTACACACGGATTCAAGCTTATGTTTATTCAAAACTTTCAAAACTAACATTCAATCCAAAACCCGATCAAACGATGTCCGAATGACCTGAAAATTTGCAGGCATATCCAAAATCACCTAACGAAGCTATTGCAACTGTCGGAATTCCATTCCGACCCCCGGATCAAAATCTCACCTACCGTTCGGATTTCGCCAAAATTCAACCTTAGCCAATTCAAGCCTATTTCTACACCGGCCTCCAAATTCAATTCCGATCGCTCCCCTAAGTCACAAATCACCTCCCGGAACTAACCGAATCATCAGAATCCGATTCCGAGCACTCTAACTCAATAGTCAACTCTTGGTTGACTTTTCATATTCAAGCTTTCTTCAAACATGCTATTTGTTTCATTTTCAATCCAAATCACTCCTAACTCACTCGATATACTCTAATACTGTTTTAAAACATAATATATGCAAGTGCAAGGTAACGGGGTGATAATTCCCGTAACGACGGGCCGGGTCGTTACATGGACCTAATAATAACAAATTTAGAACATACAAAACTATATCATGACTAGGAGAAGAAACATAAATAGCAAACAAAGTATATGATAAGTTTGGACTTATAAAATAAAAGGATGAGCCTCGTATTAAAATGAAAAGAGACGCGGGTCCCCCATAAGAATTTTAGCCTCGCGAAGACCGTTTAGCGAATTTCACAGTCTTTCCTAAAGATAATAAGGCGTAGACATTGTAGGCACGACTAAAAATATATATCCTTAATACGAGTGCACATTTATGTGACTCAAATCTCAAATCCTGGTGAAGCTAAAACGTATTAAAGTCACAGGCGTACTGGATGCGGTGTGACTCGAAATGCATTTTTGCGATGTCGCAAGTCGTTAAAAATAACAAAACGGGACATTCACATTTGTAAAAGCATATAAATAAATAAAATAGGTCAAAAACAACAGTTGAGCGACCGTGTTAAAACCAAATAATTCGGGAGTGCCTAACACCTTCTCCTGGTTTAATAGAATTTCTTATCCAGATTTTTAGTTTCGCGGATTGTTAAAACAGAGTCATATTTCCTCGAATTCAGGATTAAACCGGTGACTTGGGACACCATTATCTTCCGAAGTGGAGACTTTGAAATGAACATAAATCCCATTCCGATTGTCTTTAAAATGGAAAAACTCCTTCCCTATTGTTATTATTATATCCTATCTCGGGGTTTATTAGTAAATAACGGGGTATACTTTATCTTTGGAAAAGTTGTGAAAAAGAGAGGTGTGACAGCTCTGGCAACTCTGCTGGGGATAAGCAACCCAGAACATCGGTTTAGGGTTTAAGAATTCGAGCTCGATAAAATTGTTGTTTTTTATATTATTTGATTTCATTATATGCTTTGATCAATGTGCTACATGTTTACCGCTTTGAAATTACGTGAACTGTATATAAAAAAAATTATGCTGAAAACCTTTCTTTTCTTACCTTCGGGGATGTGCTTACTGGTTGAGACTCCCTTTTCTGTTCGTGTCAATACCCTAATAAGAAATAGAGGCCGGATAAGTTACAAAGCCGGACGACCCCGCGGGTCCTGGGTACGTAGCCCCCTCCTTAATCCGAGTTGTCCACTCGGGTACACAGTCTAGTACCATAAAAATATCAGGATATTGAGCCTAGATTCAGGATGATTATTTGCATCATATCGGACTTATGGGACTCAACACAGGGCTTGGGTCCGTCTAGGATAGGTGACCCGGGATCAAAAGACAGAGCATAATATATGTTGCATTTATTTGTCCTGGATTATTATGCGGACCGGCTAAATTCCTGAAACAAAAAGAAAGAAAATTTTAGAGTAGAAAAATATCAAAATATTGACGAAACTCTGTCGAAAATTTGAAAAATAGGTAGACCAAATTTTGTTGAAATAATTGGTCACAAAATAATTTGACCAAACTATGCAGGTTTGACTCTCAACACTAGGTGAGATACGTAGGCAACCCTTGACGTGTCCAACCACCCCTTTCAAACAATGACCATAAAAATGTCGAATTCTCAATAAAATCGAAATGATGCTATTTTTGAAAATAGCCGAATGTTCCGAAAGGACGACGAAAGGCTGTTTTTGCAAAAAATGGCCGCTTCGAAGTCATTTCTTTTCCTTTTTAAATAATAGCCTTTAAGTTTTCAAATGAAATATGGAATGGTTAATTCTTTCAGAATAATGAAAAATTGTCGGTGAAAAATATTTTCCTTTTTGAATAAAATCGCCTTTAATAAATGTGCAGGATGAGCACAATACAAAATGAACCCTTTGTACTAATGAACAAAATCCCTTTGGAGTTGCGGTTATGGTGGAACGATCTAGGCCAAGAGAGACAGGTTTGGGTCAACAGATACCCTAAAAGATCTTACTGGGTTGATGGACATAATACCTCAGGGTGATATTATTCGGGCTCTCATTGCTTGTTGGGATCCTGAACATAATGTGCTCCACTTCTCAAATTTTGAGCTCACTCCGACATTGGAAGATGTTGCTTATTACATCGGGAAAGGCGAGGTTCCTCTAAAGGACAAGTATCTGGTGGCTCCAAGGGCTATTACAGTGCATAGATTCCTCGACTACCTAATGATTGCCAGAAACGTTCACAATGAAGACTTGGCTCACGGTTTCTGTACTATGAGTTTTATATACCACATATATGGTCATATTGGGGGATTTAATGACCCAACAAACAAACTCTGCAGCAAAGCAAACCGGGTTAAGTGGGAGGAACATTGGTGCTTCGCCTTTATGGTGGCCTTTTTGGAATTGATCATATTCCCGAGGAAAGATGGAAATATTGATATTAGAGTCGCCAAAAATGCCAGTACTCTCATTGTGCAAGACAATAACACACTGGCACCGATGATAGTGGCCGATATCTTTCGTGCCCTCACATCCTGTATTACAATACATCACTTCTTCGAGGGATGCAATTTAATTCTCCAAATGTGGATGATAGAGCATTTGTGCTGCCACCCTCAGTTCTCAAGTTACGGATCATCTGAAAAGACGTGTATTGAAGAATTTTATGTGAGAATGATAATAGGTGAATTTGACTATATTTATGGCATATATAATCACACTTTATTGTTGTTTTGATATTGTTTATGATGACAAAATGCTTTTATTAGTGTTTCTAGCATGTTATAGGTACAAATGAGCTAATGAAGACTAAAATAGCAAGTTTTAGAGTCAAAAGATGGTGAAAAAGGCCAAAGTTGGTACAAGTCAAGAAATTATGCTGAAAATAGTCGGGAAGGTGTGATTCCGAGCTATATAGATGTTATGGCATGAATTTAAGTGATTTGGAGCTGTGATGTCTGAGTGAAAGCTAAAGGATCTTAAGCCGGGATCGTGTTCGGGGGTCAAATTTGATAGTTTAGTACAAACGAAGACGCGATGAGGCATATTGTGCACTGTCTAGTAAATTGGAGATAACGTTTTTCTCAGAATTCCGTTTTGGCTCCATCATATATGGTTAGAAAGCTATCTCAAAGAGCGTGAAATACCACGGTTTCACCGCGACCGTGGTTGAACCACGGTAGAAGAGGTCTGCGAAAAATTTTGAAGTTCAGAGGAGTGGATTTTCTGCGGTCCATCCACTACCGCGGACGAAACATGAGCGAGGCCACAAATTTGAAGGCTAAACTTGTCAATATGCAATTTTTGTAACCTAAAACCTGTATATAATGATAGGATTCCCCAAGAGAGGCATGCATTGTATTATTCACTACTTTTGCAAGAAAACTAGTAAGAGAGAACTCTCTCAATATCTTTCTTTCTTTTACATTGAATCTTTGATTATGAATTCAATTATTATTCTTGTTTCTTTGATTATGACTAGATAATTCTTTATCTAAGGTTTTTATGGAACCTATTGAGTGATGAACTTCTGGGTCATGTGATTACAAATTGTTAGCTAGATTTCTATTTGTTCAACTTGGTTCTTGTTGTAGTTAATTGATAGGATCCCCGATTAGCTATGCCTATTTAGTGTGCAAAACTTGGAAAAGAGTGCATATTTAGGTATATTGTTGAACAATACCACACCTAGATTATTGGAGGAATCTAGAATTTTAGGCGTAAAGGTGGGATAAGGAATAACGAAACCTTGGGTGCAATCTAAAGTGAACTATTCAAATTAAAGCTAGCTAGGGTAGCTCGGTAGAGTGGACTAGTAAATTATTGTAGTTGCTAGGGAGAGAATTACGGTAAAAATAGCATACATGATTGATAGAATAATATTGACAATTTGTATGAGCATAAATAGAAGGGATTCCATCAATAGGGGAAATCAATACCTTAGTCTTTCTCTTTATTCTTTTCCCAACATTCAATTCTTTCATTCAAGTCTTTAATTATTGCAAAAGTTAGTTGTTAGAAAACATCCACAAAAATATATTCAAATTGTGGGAAGCTGCTTCATAAGTGTTCTTGGGTTGTGAAAGTTGCAGTTGATAGGTTAATTCCATGTGGGATCGACTCTGGACTTAATTAACCGCATTATATTGACTACGTTTGTTGCTTGGACGTGAATAAATTTTGTCGCCGTTTCTGGGGAATTAACGGAATTATCAATTGCCATTGACATAACTAAAAGATTATTGTGTAGTCAGGTTCTTTCTACACTTTACATTGAAATTTATGACGGTTTTTGAGTTGGATACATAGGTGCATGCCTAGAAACTCTACAAGGACTGGAGATCTAATTGAAGGACTCTCAGACCCAGAGAAAACTTTCCGGGCACGTAACAGGTCAATTAAACAACTTCAGCAATCTCAGCAACCAATTAAACTTTTGACATGTGAGACGTGAACGACCCAAACCAGCAAGCTGGGTTGAACGCACAGGAGGCGCAGGAAGGTGCATTATTTGACTGGGCACAACCAACCGCGGAGAATTTGGCAGCTGCCATTATTGTGCCAGTGATTCAAGCCGAGTCTTTCCAGATTACTAACAACATGCTACACTTGTTGCAAAATAAGGGATTATTCTGTAGGACTCTTGTTGAAGACCCACAACAGCACCTGAAGCACTTTCTCTCTATATGCAAGACGCAGAGGCAACCAAATGTGACACTGGAAGCCATCAGACTATTGCTATTTCCATTCTCATTTATAGGGGTTACACAGGTATGGCTAAACTCACTCCCCATAAACTATATTGCAACATGGGATGAGTTAGTCAAGCAATTCCACAGCAACTTTCATCCACCTAACAAGACAGCTCAGCAAATTGATGAGATTGTGAGCTTCAAGCAGAAACCAATGGAGACATTACATGAAACTTGTGGCGGATTCAAAGGTATGCTTGTTATGTGTCCTCACCGTGGGGTTCCTAAGAAGATGTTGTATCAAAGGTTCTACATGGGGCTTTCAAACAATATGAAGAATATAGTAGATGCCTCAGCAGGTGGGGATTTTCTGAGCAAGACTTGGAGAGAAAGCCACAATTTGCTTGACAAGATGGCTCAAAACTCTGGGTGGACGACCAGGAATGCTCCCATCACTCCAGTGGTACACTTTATACCTCTGAATCCTTCGAACACACTGGAGGAGAACGTGGCTACTTTATTGACACAAATGAGCATCTTGACGAAGAAGGTGGAAGAATCTGGGGTCAAGCAGCAGGTTCACATTGTAGACACTACCAATGGTGGTTTATGCACATCTTGCATTAGCCAACCCATAGGTAATCCATGGGTCGCAGACCAAGAACATCATCACCAGCATGAAGATATGAACTATGTAGCAAATTATGGAGGGCAGCGACAGGGTAACCAGAGTTGGGGTTAGCAGGCTCCACAGTAGTACAGACCTCCTCAGCCACAGTACAATGCAGCAGGTATGAGGCCACCAAACAACATGGCTCCATATCCTAGACTTCAAAATTTCAACAACTAGCAGCAGGGGTATCATCCACCTCCACTACAACATGGGGGTAGACATGACGACGGGTTCGCAAGGTTGGAAGCTATGATGCACCAGGTAATTGGGTCACATTCCAAAACCAGTGAGAGGATAGATGCACATGATGCAGCTATCAAGAAGATTGAAGTACAGGTGGGCCAGATTGCTATGTCACTTAACAAAGTTCCTCAATGGACATTGACTGCAGATACACAAACAAACCCAAAGGATCAAATCCAAAAGCAGCTGATGGCTGTTAATCTGAGAAGTGGAAGAGATCTTGATGCTAAGCAGGAAAGAGAGAGAAGCAATTTACAGGCTGAGACACTCACTCCAGTGGCCATTGAATTGGATGAGTCCACTGGGTTGACAGAAGTTACAGTCCTGCAAGTAACTGAAAATAAAGATGTGCAATAGGGAACGAAGAAAGTTGCTGAACCGGTAGAGCAGCCGGTTGAGGAGCAAGTGATAGAGAAAGAAAAGTCCCAAGTGATTGGGAAGAAGAGGCCTCCAGCACCAATCCCACAAACGTTGTCCAAGCACCAGAAAGCAGAGCAATACAAAAGGTTCTTTGATATGCTCAAGCAAATCCAGGTAAAAACATTCCTTTAATTGAAGATTTGAAAGAAATGCCTGGGTATGCTAAGATGATGAAATATTTGATGTCGTTGAAATTTGATTTCCAAGACTTGGGCACCGTGACTCTTACTCAGAATTGTAGTGCACTGGTTTCTAGACCCATTGCTGATAAGCTATTTGACCCAGGTAGCTTCACCATTCCATGCACTATAGGAAACTTTGCCTTTGCGAAGGCATTGTGTCATTTGGGGGCAAGTATAAAACTTATGCCCTTGGTGATTTATAAGAGTCTGGGCATCGGGAGAGCCAGACCTAGTTCCATGTTACTACAGCTTGCTGACAGGACGGTTAAGCGTCCATTTGGTATATTGGATGATGTTCTCATCCAGGTGGGGAAGTTTGTGTTTCCCGCCTATTTTGTTATTCTTGACTACAAGGTGGACGAGGAAATTCCTATAATCTTAGGAAGACCATTCCTAGCCACAGGGAGACTATTAATTGATTGTGAGACTAGGGAACTCAAGATGAGGTTGAATGATGAGGAGATCATATTCAACGAGCAAAAATCCAGGAGGCGCCCTAGTGAGTTCGCGAATTGCTCTCTCATTAATGCGGTAGATGTGATAATGGAGACAGATGATGTAGAATTGACTGTTGAAGATCCACTTCAGGCATGCCTGATGAACTTAGAAGAGGTAAATGGTTAAAGTCTGGTAGAGTGGGTGCTAACTCTGGAAGGTAAAGAATTTTGGGATCGAGAGTTGGAGTTTGAACCTCTACACTTAGAAAAGAGAGAGACCCCTCCAGCAAAACCATCCATTGAAGAGCCACCAAAGCTGGAGCTTAAGCCACCACCAGCTCATCTTAGGTATGAATTTCTAGGCCCTAACTCCACTTTACCTATTATTATCTCATCTGGTTTGCTAGATGTGCAAGCTCAAAAGCTATTACAAGTACTCAAGGAATGTAAAACTGCCATTGGTTGGACCATGGCAGACATAAAGGGGATCAGCCCCGCATACTGCATGCACAAGATTCTCCTGGAAGAGGGACACAAACCCTACAGGAAACGCAAAAGAAGGCTGAACCTGAACATGAATGTTATGGTGAAAAAATAAGTGATAAAATTGCTAGACACGGGGTAGGTCCCAGGTAAGTTTTTTCACCCTTCTGTGATGTACATTGATTATTATGTCATGAGGACATGGCATAATTTTAAGTGTGGGGTGGGAGACTTATCTTGTATTGTATGTTGTACATAGTAGATTTAGCTCTAAATTATATTAGCTGGCTTGGCCCGATGGTGGACACTTGGAGACGGGTTTCTTAAGGGTCTAAGTCGGAATAAAAACACAAAAAAATCAAAAATCTGAAAAATCCAAAAATATTAGTTGAAGGCTCTTTCTGATGACGGACTATTTGGACAAATACTTTTGAGGGAAATAGTCCATGTAGGAATTTTTCTTTCTTTTCTTTTCTTTTTCTAGGTAGTGTATCACCTCCCCCTTGGTTTTTCTTTTGACCACGGTTCTTTTCTAAGGATTTTTATTGAACCGGGTTAGGTAGATTTTTCTTTTTTTAGGACTAGAGGGAAAAGGTTAACATGTAACCCCAAGTATGCACATTAGCAAAACTAAAATGAACCTGAGAATGTATTGTCTAAGCTTGACTGTAGATTCTAGGATATGCCTTAAATTGCACAATATAGATTGCTTGAACATTGATAGGACTCTGTAGATGAAACAGATTCTAAAGGAGTTGCATGCTAAGTGTGTGTGAGATTTTACTTACATTATATGTTTTACATGATACCTAGACTATTTGCAAAGCGAAATAGAAGTTGTTTGGTTGTAGAGATTATAGAGGCATTTCTTTATGTAACCCCATAAATCAACAAGACATGAATTCACCTGTACATAATATCCTAGTTAACCCCTTTGAGCTTAAAGCCTATTCTTTGATAACCCTTGAATGTTCATGAAAAATCGAAATCATATATTTTTCTACTTTACCTCCTAGAAGCACTTGTGTTGTAATGAGTATGCAAAAGTCTAAGTGTGGGGTGAAGGGAAGTTGAAAAAAGGGAAAATCAAGAATGAATGATAAAAAAAATGGTGAACTGGAAAAATACTATAAATGCTACAATCTTTGGAAAAAAAATCAATGTATATATGTAAAATAGAAAGACCAGTTACACCAACAAAAGAAAATTTGGGGATTAAAAGTAAATAAAGGTGAAGCAATGGTTAGGGGAGACATAAGGGAGAAAGCTAAAAGGGATGTTGTGAAAAAGAATGAAAGTGCTTAGGGATGTTAGCCACTATAACCAAAAGTATCCTACCCGTCCCTTAGCCAACATTTCAACCCTTAAAGCCTTCTTGATCTGTGATTAAATAACTCGATTAGTGGAGTATTACACTAGAGGCAAGCCTATGGTGTGTCTGTATGCATATGAATGTTCTTTGTTGAGAGTGAGTGAAATATTTCCTATATCTATAAGTTCCATGTTCTAAATTGTTTATGTGTGGGAACTTCTCTCAATAAATTGTATGAGGGCATGTTACTCTGGAAGAAAAGGGTAAATTTACAAGTCTGTGATAATAACTAGAGTAAGCAATAATGTGTTGGCATTTGAGTGTACAGTTGGGTAAGGATTGTGCATGTCTTAGGTTAATTATGAAAGATAGCTTTTGTGACATATTTTTGGGGAGGCATTAACAAAAATTGTCCTAAAGTGTGATTAAGGTTTCTCGAGGACGAGCAGAGATTTAAGTGTGGGGTATTGATAATAGGTGAATTTGACTATATTTATGCCATAAATAATCACACTGTATTGTTGTTTTGATGTTGTTTATGATGAAAAAATGCTTTTATTAGTGTTTTTAGTGTGTTATAGGTACACATGAGCTAATAAAGACTAAAAGAACAAGTTTTGGAGTCAAAAGATGGTGAAAAAGGCCAAAGTGGGTACAAGTCAAGAAATTATGCTGAAAATAGTCGGGAAGGTGTGATTTCAAGCTATATAGATGTTATGGCATGAATTTAAGTGATTTGTAGCTTTAAAGTCTGAGTAAAATCTCAAGGAATTAAGCCGGGATCGTGTTCGGGGGTCATATTTGATAGTTTAGTACAAACGAAGACTCGATGAGGCATATTGCACACTGTTTGGTAAATTGGACATACCTTTTTGTTCAGAACTCCGTTTTAGCTACATAATATATGGTTGAAAAGCTAACTCAAAGGTATACAAGTTTCATGTTTTGAGCTTGTCCCAGTTCTAATTGGAACAGGGTGATATACCGCAGTGTAATCGAGGCAGAAGAGGCATGCGGAAGATTTTGAAGTTCAGAGGAGTGGATTTTCTGCGGTCCATCCGCGACCGCGGACGGACCGCGGGCGAGGCCGAAAATTTTATGGCTAAACTTGTCAATAATAATTTTTGTAACATAAACCCTCTATATAATGATAAGATTCGCCCAAGAGAAGTAAGCATTGTATTATTCACTACTTTTGCAAGAAAACTAGCAAGAGAGAACTCTCACAATATCTTTCTTTCTTTTACATTGAATCTTTGATTATGAATTCAATTACTATTCTTGTTTCTTTGATTATGAGTAGCAAATTCTTTATCTAAGGTTTTGATGGAACCTATTGAGTGATGAACTTCTGGGTTTTGTGATTACAAAGTGTTAGCTAGATTTCTATTTGTTCAACTTCGTTCTTGTTGTAGTTAATCGGTAGGATCCCCAATTAGCTGTGCCTATTTAGTGAGAATAACTTGGAAAAGAGTGCATATTTAGGTATATTGTTGAACAACACCACACCTATATTATTGAAGGAATCTATAATTTTAGGCGTAAATGTGGGATTAGGAATAACGAAACATTGGGTGCAATCTAAAGTGAACTATTCAAATTAAAGCTTGCTAGAGTAGCTCGGGAGAGTGGACTCGTAAATTATTGTAGTTGCTCAGGAGAGAATTTCGGTAAAAATAGCATTCATGATTGATAGAATAATATTGACAGTTTGTATGAGCATAAACAGAAGGGATTCCATCAATAGGGGAAATCAATACCTTAGTCTTTCTCTTTATTCTTTACCCAACATTCAATTCTTTCATTCAAGTCTTTAATTATTGCAAAAGTTAGTTGTTAGAAAACATCCACAAAAATATATGCAAATTGTGAGAAGCTGCTTCAGAAGTGTTCTTGGGTTGTGAAAGTTGCAGTTGATAGGTTAATTCCCTGTGGGATCTACTCTAGACTTAATTGACCTGATAATATTGACTACGACCGTTGCTTGGACGTGAATCAGAGAACAAAAGAAGTTAAGTTGCCAGAAGGATCAAAAGGTTGGATTATATACTTGCGATCACTGACTGCTAGCCAAATAGATTGGGCATACGGATGGTTGCCCCTCAACGAAGTGATATATATGCCAGCAGAAGGGTCGTAATTTCTTGATAATGGGTCTTAAAAGCATCCAGCCTTATGCGCCATACC
Organism: Nicotiana noctiflora; assembly: GCA_032618575.1. Taxonomy (NCBI): domain Eukaryota; kingdom Viridiplantae; phylum Streptophyta; class Magnoliopsida; order Solanales; family Solanaceae; genus Nicotiana; species Nicotiana noctiflora. The sequence goes on from JASVEL010004619.1 coordinate 32,052, forward strand.
GGTTATTAAGGCAACTCAGAAGATATCAGGTCATACCAAAAGATGGGGACCTCAGCCAGCAAGCGATAGAAATAAGTCCTGATGGGCAATTCCCGGAAGCAAATATTCGACAAATCAGAAATGAACACCAATGCCTGAGAATAGACACTTGTCTGGCAAACCGAGCTCGAGGAGAAGTATCACCAAGGTATGCCGCATGGTATCGCCGGGATATTGAGCATGATAGATTGATGAAGAGGCCCCACATTCAAGAGTTGGATGAGCAGTCTAAGGAACAGAAGGATTGGATGGACAAAGAAAATGAATGTCAAGCCAGAATTAGCTTGTTGGAGAAACAATTCCAAGACCTCAAATTCAAAATCAGCTTACAAGCAGCATCCGATGAGGGTGAAAAGAAACAGCTGAGGAAAGAAAATGAAATCTCAAATACCAGAAGATGAAAACACCTATCGAAACCCCAGTTCGACTTACCCGAGATGAGAAGCTAATTGAAAATCGTCGGCGCAAAGTGAATGACTATAGCTTTGTTCTAGATAAAGCTGAGAAGGAATTAGTTGGGGTTTGGAAACAACTAGCCAAGAATGCGGAAGAAAGAGTTCGAATGGTTCAACAGTTAAAAGATGAACATAGTATCGAGGTAGCTCGATTGAGGAAGAAGTTTATTACAACCAAGTTCAAAAGTAGGAAACAAGCCAAAGAGTTTGAGGTAGAGAGAGAACATTGCTACATGGCCTTAGATGCTCGTGCCGAATAGATTGGTAGGTTGCTTCATGAAAAAGGTGTCATCATGGAAAAAATTATCAACATCGCTCAGTACATCACAAGGAAATGCCAATTCTGCGAAGATATGTCTCAGTCAACATTCACATCAGCAGTAATGATCTTTGTAAATCAAGTAATGACCGACCTGGACAAACTCCAAAGTGGATTAGCATATAGGCCTGCGACAAGACTGAATGATGTCTCGCGGGCACTAGGAGCTTTGTTGTATTCATAGGGCATGTATTTTTGTATTTGTATTTTCTTTCTGCATTTGTAGTACAACATCATTTGTAACTGATGTTTGAATATCAATGAAAAATCAAAAGAAATTGCCATTATTTTTCTTCTTATATATATGTAAATGTCTTGGGCGATAGGCAAACGTATAGGAACAAAAAACAAAAAAAATTTAGAAAAAAGAAAAAAAAAGAGAGAGAAAAGAAAAGGAAAAGAAGAAAAAGAAATAAACAAAAGCAATAAAAGAGGAAAAGAAAGCTGGCGGTTCAAAAAGAAAGAATAATGCCGGGATGATGCATAATGAGTAGGCAAAAGTTGAGATTTTAGAACTTGTGATGTTTATCCCTTATGAGCTAACTATTAACAAGTTTTTCTGTTGATGAGAATCAGATTTACAGTTAGCAACTGGCATTCTGGCACATCACAGCTACAACACACATTCTAAAGTCATGACCAAAGCGGTAACTCAGGAAATCGAGCCTACTATTATGGATCCGGTATACGAGGAAGAAGTTATGGACGTAACTAGTATGAAAGAAGAGATGCACGAATTGAAACAGCAGATGTCAGAGATGTACCAGGCCTGGTCAAGGGATAACCTTTGCCTTCCTACCTAGCCAACCTAGCATACATTCCTCCTCCGGACCCAAACCTAGAACCACCCACTATGAATTCATCCTCCACATATCCAACTTACCCGTATTACTATTCTACAACATCACAAGCACCGCCACCTTTACCTAAACAAGCTCCACCACCACCACCTCAGGTCGCTCCAGTATACGTGGCACCGCCACCAACTACTTTACACAAATCTTCCAGGAACCTGTGTTCCATCTCTAGGATACCCATTCCTACCCGCCAAAACCCACATTCATGCAACATGATTCTTACACACCACTCATAGACATGACGGAGGAGGAGAAACATGTCAGAAACCTTGAACAGGAAGAGATGGACCGTAAAATGAAATGTCTTGAGCGGTCATTTCAAAATATGCAGGGACTGGGAGGACAAGTGAGTGTTGCATATAAAGACTTATGTTTGTTTCCCGAGGTACAGCTACCTGTCGGGTATAAGTTGCCCAAGTTTGATATGTATGATGGTCACAAAGATCCAGTGGCCCATCTGAGGGGTTACTGCAGTAAAATGCGCGGAGCAGGAGGAAGGATGAATTACTCATGGCTTATTTCAGTCAAAGCCTCCGTGGCTCGGCATTGGAATGGTATACTCAACAAGATCATATACGATGGTTCATTTGGGATGACTTAGCTCAATCATTTGCAAAACATTTCCAATACAATCTGGAAATTATCCCTGACAGGTTATCATTGACTAAGATGGAGAAGAAACCCGGAGAAAGCTTTCGGGAATACAGATTCAGGTGGAGGGAACAGGCTGCACGTGTAGACTCACCAATAAAAGAAGGAGAAATGGTGGATTGCTTCTTACAAGCTTTGAAGCAAACATACTACGGCCACTTAGGGTCTGCAATTTGATAAACCTTTAATGAGGTAGTAAAAATGGGAAGTTTTGTGGAAGAAGGGTTAAAGACAAATAAGATTATGAGCTACTCAGCCATCAAGGCTACATAACAAGCAATACAGACTAGAACCGGAGGATCGATTGGCAAGAAGAAAAAGGAAAAAGTGGCAGTCATTGAAGGTAGATCTTGGTTCCGAGGCCCTAACCCATATCATCATCAACCTCGCCCATACCAACCATATCCACCAGAACCATATAATCCACCTCCACCATATTATCCTCCAACCAATCCACAGTTTTCTGTCCAACATGCTCAACCTTATCCGCCGCCTCCACATTCATGGCGTACCCCAGCTCCACAAAATGTTTTCCGTGCACAAAATGCCTATCCGCCTTTAAAGACCTACAAAAATCCAAACCGATCTAATTTTCGTCCTGATCCAGAAATAAAAGCTGATAGGGCTCAAAGGAAGAGAACATTCACTCCTATGGGGGAATCATATACCAGCCATTTTCATCATTTGAGAGAACTAGGGATGTTGAGCCCTATTGAACCGAAAATTCCTAACCCTCCACCCAGTAATATAGACCAATCTATTCGTTGTGAGTACTGTTCTAGGGCACCGGGACATGATATAGAGAAGTGTTGGCATTTAAAATCCGCAATACATGAACTTATTAATACCAGGAGAATTGAGGTGCAAGCTCCATAAACTCCCAATATAACGCAGAATCCTTTGCCAGCACATCATGAGGCATATATGATAGAGCTAAAACATGGAGAGAGCTGCAGAAAAGCTTCTCAAACAGCAATGACGATTAAAGCACGCAACAAGGTTGAAGGGGAAGTTGAAAGAGGGAAGGTGTCAATTGAGTTACCAGCAAAACAACCATCAATGATTGAGCCCGTGAAAGTAATAGCACCTGGAGTGAAGCCTTTGTTGACTGTTGATGGAGCTTATATAAAGACAGTTGTTATCAAACCAGTCATGCAGATGCCAGTTGTGAATACCAAGGCAGTACCATGGAATTATGATAAAGTGACAGTGATGTATAAAGGGAAAGAAGTTAAAGGAGAAATGTGTGAAACTCATGATTTAACTCGCTCCGGGCGATGCTTTGCCCCGGATGAACTAAGAAAGACAAAAACGGTGAAAGAAAACCCGACTTATGTAAAGAAGGTAGTCATTGAGGTAGAAGCTGAGGAATTATTGAAAAATATGAAAGCTCAAGACTACTCTTTAGTTGAGCAATTAGGAAAGAATTCGTAGTAACCCGTGTTTTGGTGGACAACGGGTCAAGCACCAATATCTGTCCATTGTCAACCCTGGCAAAGTTAAAAGTCAATCATGAAAGAATTCATCGGAATAGTGTATGTGTGAGGGGTTTTGATGGAGTAGAAAATTACACCGTGGGAGATATCATACTAAAGTTTACTATCGGACCGGTGGATTTCACTATGGAGTTTCAAGTGCTGGATGTCGCTGTATCATACAACCTCTTGTTAGGACGTCCGTGGATCCACGCTATGAAATTAGTACCATTTTCTTTGCATCAAATGGTAAAATTTGAGTGGGAGCAGGAAGAGATAATAGTGCATGAGGAAGATGATGTTTGCAATGCTATTACACCATTTGAGGAAGTTGAAGGAGATAAAGGTCCGTAGGTGTACCAAGTAATGGACACCGTGGTGGTGAAAAAAATATCTGAGGGATAAAATATGTTAGTACCCACGGTGGACCTTGCAGCAGTGATGGTCGCCAAGGAGATGATAAAGAATGGGTTTTCTCCAGGAAAAGTCTTAGGAGTAACTTTGCAAGGTGTAACACAGCCGATCCACCTTCCACGCTGTACTGATACTTTTGTCTTGGGTTTCAAGCCAAGCATTGCCGATATCGAGAGAGCTAAGAAATTGAAGAATAAAGGGTGGTCCCTCCCCAAACCTATCCCAAAACTATCCAACTCCTTTGTCAAGCCTGGTACATAGAGACGTCTGGCGACTGTTATGCTAAACCGTGCTGAGATAAAACCTGATGAAGAGCTTATAGCAAGATTTGAGAGGCTATTTGAAGATGTGAATGTGTTGGATATTGGTGAAGGAACAAGCGAAATGGACGTTTAATTCGTGGGACCCCACACTATGCTAAATAACTAGGAAGCTACTCCTCTTCCAATCAGGAAGGAGTTGTGGTAGTTAGCTATTAATATTTCATTCCCAAAATTGTCTTGTTTTAAAATTGTAATCCCATATCCCCTCAAATCAAATGTATCCAACTCTTGTTACCTTTTGAAAATTCAATGAAATGCAATTTATTTTCTTCCTCCATTTTTGCCTTATTTTATTTTTCTTCTTTTGTACAGTTCAATATTTGCTAATTCCAATGATATGTCATGCATGAAGGATTCCCGGTCCAGTCTTGATAATCGAATAGTTATACAGGAAATTGAAAATGAACATGAAATGGAATATGAGGATGAGGAAGTATTGGAGGAAATTAGTAAAGATTTGAGTCATTTTGAAAAAAAACCCTAACCGAACATAAATGAGATGGAGTCTATTAATTTGGGAAGTGAGGAGAATGTCTGAGAAACAAAAATTAGTGTGCATTTAGAGACTTCCCTCAGAGAAGAATTAATCAGGTTGTAACATGAGTACAAGGACATATTTGCTTGGTCTAATGATGACATGCCCGGGCTTAGTATTGATTTGATGGTACATAAATTGCCCATTTATCCAGAATGCCGACCGGTAAAACAAAAGTTAAGGTAGTTTAAAATGGACATCGGTGTGAAAATAAAAGAAGAAGTTAACAAGCAATTCGAGACGAAGGTCATACAGGTCACTAAATATCCCACCTGGTTAGCTAATGTTATGCATGTTCCAAAAAACGATGGAAAAATCAGGGTGTGCGTTGATTATCGGGACCTCAAGAAAGCTAGTCCAAAGGATGATTTTCCACTGCCAAATATCCATATATTGATCGAAAATTGCGCCAAACATGAAACTGCTTCTTTTATGGATTGTTATGCGGGTTATTATCAGATCCTGATGGACGAAGAAGATACAGAAAAGACGGGCTTTATCACGCCTTGGGAACATATTGCTACAGGGTGATGCCATTTGGGTTAAAGAACGCCAGGGCTATGTATATGAGGGCAATGACCACTATGTTCCATGACATGATACACCGAGAGATTGAAGTATATGTGGACGATATCATTATCATGTCCAAAAAGCAATGTGACCATGTCAAGGATTTAAGAAAGTTCTTCCAGAGGCTCCGAAGATATAATCTCAAGCTCAATCCGACAAAGGGTGCTTTCGGGGTGCCATCAGGAAAGTTATTAGGATTCATAGTAAGACGGGGTGGTATTGAATTAGATCCATCAAAGATAAAAGCAATCTAGAATTTGCCTCCGCCAAAGAACAAGAAAGAAGTGATGACTTTATTGGGCAGGTTGAATTATATCAGCAGATTTATTGCTCAGTTCACGTCGACTTGTGAGCCCATTTTCAAATTGTTGAAGAAAGATGTTGCGTTAAATTGGACTGATGAATGTCAAGAGGCATTTGACAAAATTAAGGAATATCTAGCTAATCCTCCTGTATTGGTTCCTCCAGAACCGGGAAGACCTCTGATCCTTTATTTGATTGTATTGGATAATTCTTTTGGCTATGTACTGGGGCAGCATGACAAAACAGGGAAGAAAGAGCAAGCAATATATTATCTTAGTAAGAAGTTTACATATTTGGACGTAAAATACACTCAGTTGGCGAGAACATGCTGTGCTTTAACATGGGTTGCGCAGAAATTGAAACATTACTTGTCGGCTTATACTACTTATCTGATATCTCGGTTGGACCCATTGAAGTATATATTCTAGAAGCCTATGCCCACAGGAAGGCTCGCTAAATGGAAAATTCTACTTACATAGTTTGACGTCATTTATATAACTCGTACGGCAATGAAAGCCCAAGCAGTTGTTGAACATTTCGCAAATAATCCGGTTGATGATGAGTATGAACCATTAAAGACATATTTTCCTGATGAGGAGACAATGAATATTGAAGAAGTAGAGCAAGACGATAAGCCAGGCTGGAGAATGTACTTTGATGGGGCCGTCAATAGTAAGGGAGTCGGAATTGGAGCAGTACTCATTTCAGAAACAGGTCAGCATTATCCTGTTACCGCTCAGCTTCAATTTTTCTGTACTAATAACATGGCTGAGTATGAAGCATGCATATTGGGATTGAGAATGGAAATAGACATGGGTGTTCAAGAGATTTTGGTCATGGGTAACTCGGATCTTTTGATACATCAGATTCAAGGAGATTGGGAGACAAGGGATTTGAAACTTATACCTTATCGAGAGTGTCTGCATGAACTGTCTCAGAGATTTAAATCTATAGAGTTCAAGAATATCCCAAGAATGCACAACAAAGTAGCAGATGCTCTAGCCACATTATCATCCATGTTTCACCATCCAGATAAAGCTTACATATATCCACTACAGATATAAGTTCGTGACCAAAATGCGTATTATTTCGCTGTGGAAGAAGAACTTGATGGTGAGCCGTGGTATCATGATATCAGAGAATATTTGAGGACAAGAGTGTACCGAGAGCAGGCCACATGGGACCTGAAAAAGGCTATAAGGCGATTAGCAAATGGATTTTTCTTCAGTAGAGGAGTTGTATACAAAAGAACACCAAATTTGGGTTTATTAAGATGTATAGATGCATAGCAAGCTGCAATAATTATGGCTGAAGTACATGCAAGAGCTTGCAGACCTCATATGAGCGGATATATTTTAGCCAGGAAAATACTAAGAGCAGGATATTATTGGCTCACCATGGAGTGTGATTGCATTAGATATGTGCGGAAATGCCACCAATGTCAGATACACGGAGATTCGATTCACTCCCAACTCTATGAGTTGCATATAATGTCAGCACCGTGGCCATTCATTGCCTAGGGCATGGACGAACCAATAGAGCCCGCAGCATCTAATGGGCACAGATTTATCTTGGTAGCAATTAATTATTTCACTAAATGGGTGGAGGCGAAGACATTTAAGGCAGTGACAAAGAAGGCGGTAGTGGATTTCGTGAACACAAATATAATTTGTCACTTTGGAATTCCTAAGGTGATTATCACAGACAATGGAGAAAACCTGAACAGTCATCTCATGGCAGAAGCATGTCAAAAGTTCAAAATCCTGCACCGTAACTCTACACCTTCTAGGACTAAAACGAACGGAGCAGTGGAGGTTGCGAATAAGAATATTAAGAAGATTCTTAGGAAAATTGTGGAAGAGTCAAGACAGTGGCATGAAAAACTACCATTTGCTCTCATGGGTTATCATAGAACTATACGTACTTCAATTGGCGCAACACCTTACTCATTGGTGTATGGAACAGAGGCAGTCATACCTGCAAAAATTGAAATACCTTCACTTCGGATCATAGCTGAGGCTGAAATTGATGATGATGAATACGTAAAAGCTCGGCTAGAACAATTGCACTTGATTGATAAGAAAAGGCTAGCGGCAGTTTGCCACAGACAGTTATATCAGCGGAGGATGGCCAGAGCATACAACAAGAAAGTACATCCACAGAAATTCGAAGTTGGACAGTTGGTTCTAAGACGTATTTTGCCTCACTTGGCCGAAGCAAAAGGAAAGTTTGCACCTAATTGGCAAGGGCCGTTCATGGTGTCACGGGTATTGTCCAACAGAGCTTTATATTTAACAGATGTTGAAGGAAAATGTGTAGAGACTTTTATAAACTCAGATGCAGTCAAGAGATATTATGTATGATTCCTTTTTCATATGTACAATTGTATTTGTCATAATTTTGAAATTGAAATGATGAAGGCATTTTGTTCTCTATCCAAACCTTTATCCATTGATACCCCTATTGAACCTGTTTCCTTTATTCCTTCATATCCCTTTCTCAGAATCAATTATAAACAAGAAATTGATAAGAAAAGAAAAGAGAATTTGAAAAGAAAAATCGGGAAAAAGTCAAATGATGAAGAAACCGTAGGATGTGAACTACGTTTGACTTGATCCCGAATGGGTACGTAGGCAGCCTTAGTGAGGTTCAGCCATGACAGAAATAAAATCCAAGATTCCCCAAATATTGAAACTGGGGCAGAAGTTATGTTTTAAATTCCGAGAGTTGTAAATATTTTGAACCCTCATATTAATTTTGAGCCTTTATACCTTTCTTTGTAAACCAATCCAAAAGCCACATTACAGTCTAAAGAAAGACCTTCTGATTAATTTCAAGAAAATGATGATATAGTAAGAATAAGGAGAAGCATGGCATGGACAATACCCGGAGGTTTGGAAACAAAATAAAGAAAAATAAAAAAAAATGAGAGAGTCTTATTTGTGAAAACCTTAACAGGCACCATAAGGGAAATATGAGATGAGAAGAAAATAAAAATGAGAGAGTCTTTTTGGTAAAAACCCCAACGGGCACCATGAGATGAATGTGAGGTGAGAGAAGAATAAATGAGAGAGTCTTATTGGTAAAAACGTTAACGGGCACCATAAGGCGATTGTAAGGAATATTTTGATGAAAGAAGAAAAACAGCAAAAAATAAGAAAGGTTTGTGTTGAAGGATAAGATGAAATCAAGACAGCAACGATTCGATTGGACAGACTGGGTCGGTATTTAAATACATGTCATGGTCAAAGGAATCAGCCGTCATACCCATATAAGTTATGTTTTTACTTCAAAATACCCTTACCCCTTAAATTTCATATTTCTTCATTTCATTGATCAAAACTAGTTGCCCGTTGATAGCTAACTACCAGCTTCTCATGATAAAAGGCGTAATAACACTGGGTCAAAAAAAAGAGAAAATAAAAAAATGGGGATAGCAATGAAGGCCAAAGGAAAATAAAAGGAAAAGAAACAAAAAGAGAAAAGCAAAAGAGGAGTGCAAGAGAAAATTGAGAAAACATGGCAATGAGCTGCAAAGCAGGATGAAATAAGAAGAGGCGGACGATGGAAACAAGGCCAACAAGAATGCCAGTTGCTAACCATCATTTTATAACTAATAAGATTGTTCACTTATTTAGATAGGGATAAAAGATTCTAATTCTCACTAATCACTTTAAAGTGAATGTGACCAATGTAGGAGAAAACATCAAAAAGAAAAATAGCAATAAAAGGGGGAATCCGCAGAGGAGGACTCACTCAATTATCAGGAAACCTACCCGAACAGCAAGGGAGGTATTGTCTTTTCCAAATTCACACCCCAGTTATCAAACGGAGGGAATATTTTTCTGCATTTTCATTTCATGCATCAGGCGTCCACCTGGATAATGAGGGAATATTTTTTTGCAATTGCATTTCATGCATCAGGCGCCCACCTGGATAATTAGGGAATATTTTTCTGCATTTTCATTTCATGCATCAAACGCCCACCTGGATAACGAGGGAATACTTTCTAGCAATTTAATTTTTGTTCAGGAGGCGCCCACCTGTATAAAGATGGAATAATTTTGAGCATTTTAATTTCTGTTCAGGTGCCCACTTGTATAACGAGGGAATACATTTCAGAACTTTAAATTTTGTTCAGGCGCCCACCTGTATAACGAGGGAATACTTTTCAGCATTTTAATCGTTTTTCTAACATGAGTAACACCATAACACATGGAAAGCCTCACACTGGGGCAGAGGAAAAAGTTTTCTTTGTTTTTGTTTTTAAACAGGTATCGACCTGGAAGCAAGGAGCATATTTTGAAGTCACACGAAGGGATAGAAGCAGTATATCAGAAACACGAAATAATAAAAAATCGACAAAAAAAGAAGGATGCAAATAAAGAGCATCATGTTATATGGAAAGCAAGACAATGCAAGAAGATAAGTCATAGATAGGATTCTCTTGTAATTCATACGATCATAGTTTAGAATAACTTCTTTATTTTCATTTTTGTCCTGGTGTAATAAGGAGTTAGTCAGTGATTATAGCAACAACAGCAGCAACAGCAAGTCTTGGTAGTTTCAAACTACCAGACCTTCCCGAACTACACTAACCTGATTCCTGTTTAGCCCAGGATATGTAGGCAACCTCTGAAACAGGGTGCGGTCAAAAGGTTTTTCAAAATGCTTCTTACGGAATATGCCGGTGGGCAAAAATCTCTCATTACTGCTCACTTATTTTGCACTGAAACTCTTCGTGTTCCCGAGCAAAGAGGGGCAACTGTGATCACGTGATATTTTTCCTAAGCAAAAAAATTCCAATATAAATATATAAATAAATACAAAAATAGTTTTTCGTGTGCAATTGGGTGTTATAATTGAAATACTTGTGTGTTTGTTTTTAAAATAAGTTTGAAATTAAAACTACAAAAAAAATCAATTAGAAAATGTTACAAAAAAAATATGAAAAGTTAGAAAAATCAACAAAAATACAAAATACCGAAAAAACAAAACAAAATGGCAAATAATTTCATAAAATACAAGAAAATCGGGAAAAATAGGAAAATAAAAGAAGTATAACAATTGAAAACAAATACAAAAGGAGAAAAATGAAATACAAAAGAAAATACCAAGAAATAATTAAAATACAAGGAAAATACAAAAATGTAATACAATTTGGGCTGTGCAATGAAATATATACACAATTGAATAAGCCCAAGTGTAATAGGCCCAAGAGACCAGCTGGTCTACCTAAGCCATTGGCCAAACGACGACGTACAAAGCTGTTTTAATCTTAACCATTGATGAAATCAATCCAACGAGCCAGATGAGGCGGTTCAATTGAAAACCAAACGACGCTGTATAGAAGACCAATTTGGGCCGTCCACAAGAATAATCAAACGGATATCATTGTATCTCATGAACAGTTAAAGTACGTAGTAAAAGTAATTGATCCTGGCCATTCAAAATTAAGCATCTAATGGACACGAGGTTGTCTCTCATTAACTGAACAATGCAATTTTAAAAGAAAACATCCTAGCTGTTGATCTTAGTTAATCCAAAGGCCAGAATCACACGTGATCAAGGGAGTATATAAATACCCATCTCTGTTCAAATCAATACAAACACACACATATACATATCAGTGGTAAAACCTTAGCCACCTCCCCCTTCTACCTTCTTCTTCCTTAGTCTCTCATGGAGACTGGCCAGACTGGCCTTGAACCACCGTCGTCTCCGGCTCAAGTAGCCACCAAACATTTCACCCCTAGCCACCAAACACTACAACCACCATAAAAAACCCGGAAAAACCAAAAATCCCCTCTTTTCATGAAACTCCGGTCGCCAGAACCCTAGCCGACGACCTAAAATCTATGAACCAGCCTTTGAAATTTACACCATAAGACCACCTTGAGGAGACCTTTCACCTCATCTTGGTGGTTGGTCTCAAATCTTGCCAGAATTCATCGAATATAATAAAAAGGCTCATCGGAACCCTACTCGGGCGAGCACCGAAAAACAAACCCCACCCCAAAACCTCTGAACCAAGCCCACCCCTTATCCACCAAAAACTCAAAAAAAGAAGCCTCATCGGAAGAAGTATAATAGTCAGAAGATTTAAAGTCTTCAAAACTTTTGAAGTCTGGAAAAAAAGAAAGAAAGAAAGAAGAAACAAAGAGGAAAGAAAGAAAGAAAAGAAAGAAAGAGAAGAGAAGAGGAAAGAAAGCCCTAAAAGCTAAGATCTCTGTCCCCAATTTTCTTAGATTGTTTGAATGTTGAAAATGTTTCTCTTTGATGTTTCTTGATGTTCTTGTGAGCCTATCTCTTTCGCATGCTTAAGATGTACCTCTATTACACATGCCTATATCTGTTATAGCATTCTTAGGGTTTTTAATGATTATCACACATGAATCATGGTTAAATAGGCTTATTTATGTGTTTGTTCATTATGCTTTATCTAGAACTAAGCTTTGATTAATTGGGATTCAACCATTATCAAAATTTCCCTTTTAGTTCTAATTGATTGAAAATTGGTTTGCGATTAAGGCTATATGTGCAAAATAGCATAAACTGGTTATATTTGTAATTTGATTCATCTGTGAGACCATTTTGAATCTTTGATGTTTTGCGATTTGGGTCATAGTTGTAAAGATTTTGTGGTTAATTCTGAAAGCTAAATAATATGGTTATTTCTGAAATAACTAAGTTTATTCGTTAAAGTGGCTATCTCTGTTATGAAGTGATTATGCTGGTTTATTAAGTGGTTAGTTTTGAAAACTTATCTCTGTTAGTTGACTTGTGTTAATAATGGGTTACATGTTAAATAAAGCTTTAAGTCTATTAAATATGGTCTAAATTGAAAACGGATTTGGGGTCTAAATCTGGCTTAATCTTAAAATAGTTATAAAAATTGGTTATTAGTTAAATAAGACATAACCCTAGTCTACCAACACCTTAGTAGGTCGGGAAAATAAGAAAAACAGTAAGGGTATAATAGAAAACAATAAATGGCACTATTGAAGATTTAATAGAGCCTATAAGGTTAGAAATTACATTAGTGCCTAGTATTCCTGTGATTTCCTACAAAGTAAAGGATAAATTGGGCATAATGAAAAGGCAGTCTTGAAATAAAACTTTGCAAGTGAGGGAAACCTCGTAAAATACCCCTAATAGAAAACCAAGGAATTACCTAGAACCTTCTAGCAAGGGCTGGAAGGCATCTCGACACACACTTAATGAACTAATCTGTAAATAATTGAAAAAATAAGGGGAGGGGATTAGAAATAACTTATTTAAATTCCCCTCCCCCCCCCCCAATTCCACCACAAAATTAGTCTATAAATAGGCTTCTAGTAAGCCTAAACAAGGGGTTCTAGATTCTGCATTTTACAAAAAGGTTTAGGCTGGTAGATATATGTTATAGAGGCTGGAAATTACATTCTAAAAAAAAGTTCAATACACAGTTTTGAAGTCGAGTGATAGTGCTGAAACTTGGGTCTATATACTACAATCTTTAGTTGATTACGTTGGTTATTAATCATGGAGTTCCTACTGGTTCTGTTATCCTTCAACTTATTTGGATTATGATTGAGCTCTTCGATTCTAGTTGTTGATTTGCTGGACTGTTATATTTGGGATTCTATTTGATGCTCTGTTTGCTGCTCTATTGCTGCTATTTTGCTGACTATTCTTCATCCTCAAGCCTAGACTCATAGACTGTTTTGTGAATCAGGTACACTCTCATTTCCTGAAGATGTAATCGCACATTGTTTGAAGGAATTAAATCATATGAGTTGTTTCGATGATTTTACCTCTGTTTTTCCTTTAGCTTTGTAATTATAATGTTTTAGAATCCTTGTAATTCATTAGGATGGTTTGTAATAACTAATACCTGTATGAAGTCGAAGCAAAAAATAGAGTATATAGCATAGTAATAATATATAATTAGATATAGCTATCACTTAATCTAAGTTCGAAACAGGTTAACACTGAAATTAATTCACCTATTGAAATTGGTATAAACATATGAGCTGGTAATCAACTACTTTTGTTAACTAGGTTCTGATTTAGGATCGATTAGTCCATAAAAGGAAAAAAGTAGATAAGTTAAAACTGCTTTGTTATTCAGTCTCATTTAACAGAAATATAATTTAGAATTCTATATCCAATAATAACCCAAGCCCGTTCAGTCAGTATTAAAATTACTCCTTAAGTACTTGAAATAAAAGTGTTAGTACCAAATTCCTGTTAGTGTGTAATCAGTTATTAGAATTCATAATTAGTATTGATTGACATGTAATCTGGAGCCTTATGAAATAAAATGAATCTTATTGGTTTACTCTATTGTTAGAAGAATGTTTGTTCGAATTTTATGAAACTACAAGTCTGTTCTACATTTCATCCGTTTATTCTGGGCCTGGTCGAGACAGGCCCAGATTCAACTAAATTCACTCTTGGGTTGTCAAGTGGTGATACTTGCATATACTGGGTTCCAAAAGCCCAATCGCACATAATGGATTTTTAATACAGTCCAAAAGTCCAGGCCTGGTAATAAATAATTGGCCTGGACCTAACAATAACAAATTTAGAAAATACAAAACTATATCATGATTAGGAGAAAAAACATAAATAGCAAACATAGTATATGATAAGTTTGGAGTTGTAAAATAAAGGGATGAGCCTCATATTAAAATGAAAAGACACGCGGGTCCCCCATATGAATTTTAATAAGAATGTTAGACTTGGGAAGACCGTTTAGCGAATTTCACGATCCTTCATAAAGATAATAAGGCGTAGACATTGTAGGCACGACTAAAATATTGTGACGACCCGGCCCGTCGTCACGGGAATTACCACCCCGTTATGTTGAAATTGTATGTTTTATGCTTTTATATCGGTGTTAAAGTCTATCGGGTGAGTTAGGAGTGAATTGGATTGAAAATGAGGCATATAGCCTTTGTGAAGGAAACTTGAATAAGGAAAGTCAACCCGGAGTTGACTATTTGGTTAGAGGGCTCGGAATCGGATTCCGATGATTCGGTTAGTTCCGGGAGGTGATTTGTGACTTAGGGGAGCGATCGTAATTGAATTTGGAGGCCCGGTGTAGAAATAAGCTTGAGTCAAGCGGACCTGGGTGCCTTTCATTCCCACGCGTTACCCCTGTGTTGATTGTTCCTCATTAACCAAATGTCTGACTAACCATGAATGATTTTATAATAAACAAACAAAACCATACGAGTGATCCATTAAAAAGTTTGCAATTTTTACAACGCCCGACATAACATAATATATACATAAGACTGGAACCCCACAGTTTACATGTCTACGGAGCCTCTAGGATACAAAAGGGAGTACAATACTTGCCGGTAACAAGGCTCCGGCTATACCTTACAAAACCAAAATGAAATCTTTAACAAAAGTGGCATGAACCACACAGGGCCCCGAGGAAGAAAGGGGCTCACCAAAACGGGCAGTGGAAGGAGAAGGATACTACTGCCGATGAGCTGAAGTGCCTGCTACTGATCCACCTACAATCATAACACGAATGTAGCGCCCCCGGAAAAAGGGACGTCAGTACACTTGAATTGTACTGGTATGTATGGACAAACTTTGTCCCAAGTAAACTCAAGCCATTAATTATATCAAAACTAATCAAGCCAGCCAACCATGTTTTCCACCTTTTACTCATTCCAGAAAAGCCTCAACACAAGCACGTTTAAGGTCAACAAATAGAACAATAACCAATCAATCACATAAATTGCAAGTAGTCAAACATAGGGGCAATCAGTGCCCCACAGGTTGCAAACTCTCCTGCTGTCTCCTTTCACAATTTCACATTATTGATTTTTATATCAATTTTCAATAGCGATTTCGATCGCTTTCCATCCTTATTACCCCCGACCACCCTTATTACCTCGGCCACCCTTATCACCCCAACCCACACCTTATTTCCTCATGTTGCGGCACGCAACACGACCCCGCCTTACAGTTTAAAACACAACAATTTCAAACAGCAGATAAGGTACTACACACAATTTCAACAAGTTCAAATAAGCAACTTGCACATTGTTTCATGTTCTCAATTATTTTTCAAACCAATATCACAACCATGTTACAATATTTCCACAATTCAAGTGTTTCATCTCTTTCCACAATAAACCAATTCTCAAGTGTTTCATTCCTTTTCCACAAGGTGCCATATAGGCCATCATAACCATTATTTACAATTCTTTACCCAATTCAACTCTCATTTACCTTTCGGTTCATATTCCATACCACATCACTCATAGTTCAACAACAACTTTGAATATCCAACAACAACATCAAGAATTTCACACAATTTGTCAAATTAGCACGAACCAAACAAATTTCACACATATAGGCGATTTCACAAGAATCAAAATTAGCCATACATACCTCGATTAAGCTTTCGTTAAGTTACTACAACACTCCAAAAACTCTAGCAATTCCAATCTACTATGAGACATAACAAAATTAAACACATATTAGAAAGATATTCATGAAACTAGCTCATTTGAGCATTTTATCAAATACTAGTTGTGCATCTTGATTTCAAATCCCCTTTTCAAGAATTACTTCATTCCCTAACCCTATCTTTACTTATTTATGTTCATCAATCTTCCCACAACTCTATTTGCACAAGCATGCATACATAACACTACCATACCAAGAATCATACCTCAATAACACATCTCACAACCTCTACAATACTAACATAACCTAGGTTAGGAACCCATGGCTCCCAATCACCCTCCCATGAGTTCTAATGTATGTATCTTACATAAATAATCACCATAGAGTAGTTGGAGATGATAGACATACCTCTTGTAGTAAGAATTTTAAGAATCTCCACTTGAGGTGTTCTTGAAGAATTCAAGAATTAGAAGGAAAATCTAAGAATTTTGAAGATTAATCCTTGTTAGTATAAGTGTTTAAGGGGTAGAAATTACTCAAAGAACTATAAAATCTTACCTTAGATCATAGGGATGAAGTTTGGGATGAAACCCTCTTGAGAGAGCAAGTTATAACCCCAAAAATGAGTTTAGAACACTCTAGGCCGGTCTTTGGGGTATTAAAACTATCCAGGTGCACGAAGTGTTGCCCAGATGCGCGAAGTGTGCAAGCTTCGCTCATGACTTCGCGCATTTTCCTGAGCATTCTGCCTAAGGTGCGCGAAGTGTGCGCGAAGTCCACTTCGCGCAGGACTTCGCGCATCTGACACCTGACGAGTAAAATGATCATAACTTTCTGTATACACCTCCGAATGACGAACGGTTTGTTGCGCTAGAAACTAGACTCAAAGGGATTTAATTTGATAGGTTGATCCTCACACAACTCATTATATAACTGGAGATATGATCGTTCAAAGTGAGGTCTTGTGCGCACTCTTTTACAGATTTCGTCTAATATGCAATTTTCCATCTTGGATTAGGCTTAGGCCTCTCCTTAGACCCCAAATCACTTATAATAAGACTTATACCCTTATTAAACTATCTAAATATATCCATAATATTATGAATCCTTATTTGCACACGAGATAACACAATGTAGCCTACATTAGCACGACAAAATCTTAAATAACTCGAAAAAAAATTTTCGGGGCCTTACAGGAGCGATCGGAATTGAATTTGGAGGCCCGGTGTAGAAATAGGCTTGAATTGGCTGAGGTTGAATTTTGGCAAAATCCGAACGGTAGGTGAGATTTTGATCCGGGGTTCGGAATGGAATTCCGACAGTTGCAGTAGCTCCGTTAGGTGATTTTGGATATGTCCGCAAATTTTCAGGTCATTCGGACGTCGTTTGGTCGGTTTTTGATTGATTGTGTAATTCGGAATGTTTTAAGGAATTTAGGCTTGAATTCGATGTGAATTATGGGTTTTGATGTTGTTAGACGTGTTTTGAGGATTTCAGCAAGTTCGAATAAGGTATTAAGATGTGTTGGTGTGTTTGGATGAGGTCCCGGGGGCCTCGGGGTGTTTTCGGATGGCTAAACGGGAGAAAATGTGGAAAAAATTCAGACTTGTGTTCTGGTTCTGTAGTTTTCGCTCCTGCGGAAATGGGGGCGCAGGAGCGAGTCCGCAGGAGCGGACAATAAGGCGCAGAAGCGGATAAGACCACTGAAGCGGAGATTGGCTCGCAGAGGCGGCTTCGCTGGTGCGAGAAGGAGACCGCAGAAGCGGTCAAGAGGCGAGATGGGAAGTCCGCAGAAGCGGAAGGTCGATCGCATAGGCGAGTCCCAGAAGCGGACTCTTGATCGCAAAGGCGGAAAGGACCGCAGGGGCGGAAGAAATTCCGCAGAAGCGGACGCGCAGGGGCGGCTCATGGATCGCAGGAGCGGAATTGGCCAAATAGGCCTGGGTTCGCAGAAGCGACCAATTGGTCGCAGAAGCGGTTCCGCAGAAGCGAAAATCGCAGTGAATTAATTGTATCAGAAGTTAGAGAATTTTAGAAACATTTCACACATTTGGGTCTCGGCTTTAGAGGCGATTTGGGCGATTTTGAAGAGAAACTCAAGGGAAATCATCAGGTAATTAACTATGGACTTAAACTATGATTAGTATTGGTAATATTATGCCATTATATCATGAAAATGGAGGAATTTGGGGTAATTTATGGAGGATTTAGCCCTAGGCTTGAACTTTAGAAAATCAAGGTTTTGAATGGGCAAATGGAGTCCGAATTTGGTAAAATTGATATGCTTAGACTCGTGTTGAGATGAGGGTTCCGAATATGTGACTTTTGTAATTTTTCGACAAGCGTACCGAACGTCGGGTTTTGACAACATTGGGAATTTTGATGTAAATTGAGTTGTATTGATTAGGTGTCGTCCCATTGGCCTAATTTGTTGTATTTCTACTGTATTTGATCAGATTCTACGCGTGCGGAGCTTGATTCTCGTGGCAAGGGCATTGCGGAGTAGTCGTCGTGCCGTATTGAGGTGAGTAATAGATATGGGTGATGACCAGCGGGTTCGAAACCCCGGTATACCACTTTGTGACGCTGTATAGCGGCGAGACACGTACTCTCTTGTGAGTGCGGGGTCGATTGTGATTGGGGACTATGGCTTAGTCCGACTTGTTGATACCGTATTATGATATTAGGCTATTCTTGAGCCGTCGAACCTCCTTCTCGGATGGTTGCATATTATATATTGTGATAATGGCCACTCTTGAGCCGAGGAACCCCTTCTTGGGCGGTTGAGTATACTTGTGGGCCGTGAGCCAGTTATTGGATCCCGCGAGGATCGTTATCATTGTCTTATCATATTGACATGCTAGTTTACTACTAGTCCGCAGCTATTTCTGTTATCATGTTATTTCCAAATCTCCGGAACTTGATATTTCTGTTTTCAACTGAAAAATGATAAAAGATGTTTTCAAAACTACTTTTGAGCCTGCGAGGCTGTGATTGCATATTAGCTGACTAGTAGTGGATCGGGCTGCGCGCCACAGCAGTACATATGTCGGATCGGACTGCACGCCGCAGTGATATTGTGCTTGGGCTGTAGGAGCCCCTCCGGAGTCTGAACCCCCACAGTGAGCACGGGTACCCAAATTGGATCGGGCTACGCGCCGTAGCGGTCATATCATGCATTGTATTGCATTTAGCTACATCTGCTAGCTGTTATACTGTTTTGCTGGTACTTGTTGGTACAGGTACAGTTGATATTGATTCTGTGACAGGGTATTTGATTACGGCTTTACATAGTGCTTTATTGCGGATTTCTTATCTGCGCTGTCTTACCCTTGTTTATTACCACCGAGTCTGGCAGTACTCATTTTACTCCCTACACCTTGTGTGCAGATCCAGGTACCTCTCAGCAGTGATCCAGTAGCTGTGCGAGGCGACATTTGTGGATATTCGAGGTAGCTGCAGAGTCCGCAGGACCCGATATTCCTTCTTACTGTCTCCTGATTTTGTATTGACTTTTCTTTCCGCACTTGGTATCTTGTAAACCTTTATACGCTCATGTTCAGTAGAGGCTCATGACTCTTGACCCTTGGTGTATGGGAGTTGATGTATTATGGGAATTGGTTCCCCGTTTTCGTTATATGTATCGCTGTTATTTCGTGAATTAATATGCCTAAATGGGCTAAAGAGAGCTTCTAGCTCCGTGGTTGATATTGATTGGTCATGCTGGCTTAGCAATGTGCTGGGCGCCATCACGACCGGATTTGGGGTCGTGACAAATATACATCCTTAATACGAGTACACATTTATGTGACTCAAATCTCAAATCACGGCGAAGCTGAAACGTATTAAAGTCGCAGGCGTACTGGTTGCGGTGTGACTCGAAATGCATTTTTGCGACGTCGCAAGTCATTAAAAATAACAAAATGGGACATTCACATTTTCAAAAGAATATAAAGAAATCAAATAGGTCAAAAACAACAGTTGCGCGACCGTTCTAAAACCACGGAATTCGGGAGTGCCTAACACCTCCTCCCGGGTTAACAGAATTCCGTATCTGGATTTCTAGTTTCGCGGACTGTTTAAACAAAGTCATATTTCCTTGGATTTGGGATTAAACAAGTGACTTGGGACACCATTATCTTCCCAAGTGGCGACTCTGAAATCTAAATAAATCTCGTTCCGATTGTCTATAACGTGGAAAAACTCCTTCCATGTTGTTGTTATTATATACTATCTCGGGATGTATTAGTAAATAACGGGGTATACTTTATCTTCGGAAAAGTAGTGAAAAAGGGAGGTGTGACACTAAGTATTGCAGTATATAGAACCAAATTTCAGAACTATCTCTCCATTTCAGAACTATGTGTGGAACCCTTTTCTAAATTTCAAAGTCTGGACCCTCTTTCAGGCTCTCTAATGGAATATTTATAGATTAGTTTTGGGGTGAATTGGGGGAAAATTCAAATAAGTTATTTTCAACCCCCTCCCCTGTCACACCTCCTTTTTCCGCTACCGCAGGAGCGCGAAGGAGTTTTTCCAATTAAAGGACAATCGAGACGGGATTAATTTATTTAATTCAGAGTCGCCACTTGGGAAAATAATGGTGTCCCAAGTCACTGGTTTAATCCCGAACCGAGGAAATTTATGACTCGTAATACAGTCTGCGAAACTAGAAATCTGGATAAGGAATTCTGTTAAACCGGGAGAAGGTGTTAGGCACTCCCGGATTCCGTGGTTTTAGCACGGTCGCTCAATTGCAATTTTGGCTTTTATCCGATTTCTATATAAATTTTAACTATGTGCTTTTAATGTTCCGCTTTTCAATTTTAAGAAAAATTGCGACGTCACGAAAACACATTTCGAGTCACACCGCAACCAGTACGCCTGTGACTTTAATGTATTTCAGTTTCGCCGAGAGTAAGATTTGGGTCACATAAATGCGCACCCGAGTTTAGGGAGATATGATTATTAAATACGCGCTTAAAGCTACTATGCGTTATTATTTTTTTTTTTGAGAAAAACCGTGGAATTTGCTAAACGGCATGTCCCGTAATGTAAGTAATATTTATAAAAAAAAGAAAAATTCTAATTAATTACGAGTTAAAATTCTATAGCACACTAATTGCTAGATTAACCGACATTGATGGAAGAGAAAATTACTTTTAAAACAAAAAAAAAAAAATTTTTATTTTTTTTTTTTTTTTTTTAATAAAATATATATAAAAATTTCAATTTCGAAATTACCAATAAAAATAAAATTAAAATTTCGAAATTATAAGTAAAATAAAATAAAATTTCGAAATTACAAATAAAATAAAATAAAATTTCGAATTTTTGTAAATAAAAGATAAAATTTGACGAATAAAAATTCAAAAGAAATTGACATAACTAGATTAAAACTTATATTGTTATATGAAAATATAAAAAAATAATTCCAAAAATGGCCACGTTTTTATGGATTTGTATTAGAAAAACAAAAGGAAACGAAAACTTCTTTATTAAACAAAGTGATTATAATTATAACTTAATGAACGTATTAAAATAGGTGCAACTGACAAATTATAATTAAATTAACATAAAAGAAAATTATGTCATACCTTATTAAAATCGAGTTATAGATAAAATATGACCTGTATAAGTAATATATTAAAATAAACCAACTATCCCATGCTGAACAAAATAATAAAATTTCTAATCGAATTTTTACAATTAATTTAGCAAACTTTTTGTTAATTAAAACCTCGTCCCGTGTCATATTTTATAAATAAGCATTACTAAATTCTGAAATGACAAATAGCATAAAAAGATATATATCAAAATAAACTAACCATTTTTAATTAAATTGAATTAATCATTTTTTAAACTAAGGAAATTAATCGCTAATGGACGTCATTAACTAGATTAAACACTAATTTACATATATATATATATATACTACTAAGACTTAAATTGCAATTATACGGAATACTTCACTAATAACAATTAAAATCCGCGAATGAATTAATTGAAACTTACTATTAATCTTACTTTTAATAAATTATACACTGAAGTTAATTAGTAAACCGCATCCTATTTTATTATTAATTAATCGAAATTGCGCAGACGCATATTCCAATTAATAAAGAGGTTTACAATTATATTACGCGAAACGTATATATAATCGTAATACTAATCTAAATTGGTTACAAAGCGAAGCTATGAGTTTCGGTCACCTTTACATATAGATTATGAAATTTAAGCGAGAGTCATGCAATTGTCATTTTTGGTCGGGCATGGCACGCCTCAATTTATTCTAATAATAGCATTTCTATATTAATTTGTAATGGCCATAAATTAAACAATTGGGCTAATACTCACACCTCATAAAATGTCACTTTAATAATTATTATGCAATTTAAGAATTATTGAAATATGTTGGATCGTGAGGATTCCCTTTGAAGAAATTAAAACAACCAAAAATCCATCTTCAATCTCACAATAGTGGACTAATTAAACTCGTACATGCAAAATAAAATGACCAATGCATTATTTTGTATTTTTATATGTGATAAATCCTACAAATGCAATTAAAATGCCGCTAGATATGTATAAAACACAAATCAACAAAAAAATATCAAATAAAATATAGAGCGATTCCTAAAATCTTATATGATGATTAAAGCTACTTTGGAATATTTTTTGGGCTTACATGCTCACATACGAGAGAGGTGAACAACTGACTAGATGGAATAGTGAAATTATTAGTAGGTCTTCACTAACTTTGTTCATAAAAAAACAATTGTCTAGTTCAATTTCGAAGTTATCAAAAGCTACAGTCATTCACAAAATTATACATATGCCTTTATTATCATAATACTTGAAGAACCAAAAAAAACTAAGCTGTAGTGGATATGCCGAGAGCTACAATACGGATTTTCAACCTATTTATTTATTCTATATACATTTTAAGTTATCTCATATTTCAAATAAAGCTCTAATTTCAGATTAATATGAAATGACATTCAAACCAACAAACTAATTAATACTTCCCATACTTTCAGTTCATGGTTTATATGATTCAACAGATACAACGACGAATTTAATCACGAAACATCTTACAAAAACAAACGGAAAATAGAGCTAACAACTAATTGTTCCAATATTCAACTACACAAATGACTTATATTTAAACTTCTGATCCAATCATCATACATTCAAACCCGTAGTTACAACTCACACTTGATGAAATTATAAAGTTGTACCTGGAAATGGCAATACAACGAGAAAAGGATGAGATTAGCAACAACAAGTAACAGTCAACCAAACAGTAGGTTCAACAGCACCACTTCCACAGTACCAAACCAATTCAAATCAAGAGAATTAATTTTTGGAGAAAAAGACCCCAAAAATGAAACTTTGGAGCAAACTCCAACAACAAAGAATAGGCAACAACACTACCAAGAGTCCAAAATAACTCGGTTCAACCAAATGCAAATCTTACTACCGATTTTAATTCTCAGAATTAAAATCTGTTTTTGCTTGTATGTGTATGTGAAAGTCTATGAAAGTCTGTCCTCCTTTTCAAAGGTCCCGTATGTGTCTTTATAGATAAAAATCAGCCCCCAAAATCTGTCTCTATCTCCTTTTCCAGCTCTTAAGAGCATTTCCACATAAAGAAAAATAATTTCTTCTATCACTATCCTACTTTATTACCCCATCTGCTCATTATTTTAATTTATTATTAAGAGCAGCCCATGTTTTCTACTGTTTTTAGGCCACAAAAGTCACTAATTGCTTCTTCTTTTTGACTTTTAAATCCTACTGTCTAAAGCAAACAAAAAAACAAAAACAGCCCCCCACACTTAAGATTTTCAGTCACACCTACTTGTAATAATTCAAGACTAAATCAGTCCCAAATTTTAACAATGACAAAATCGGTTAGACAACAAAAAAACAAAATACAAGACACATGGTAATGAACTGTCCGGGACTTTAAATCATACTAAATCGACGATATTCGATTAGTCGATTACAACATGTATAATCGAAAAATAACTAATCGTCGAAACCAACAAACACTATCAATTTTCGGCCACCAAGGGTCCTAGGAAAAAAATTAGCCGATGATTTTAATTGAAATGAATAGGTATTCTACAACTATCCTATTCCAACAAACATTAAGAAAGCGGACAAATCGACCAAATAAAAAGGTCCCAAAGAGATGAAAAGAAAAACAGAAAATTAATTGAAGAAATCGAAAATTAATAATTATGAAACAATCACTACATTGATTAAAAAAAACAGAAACGAAAAAAAAAATATATATATATATGTACCTCGGCTTTGACAGAGATTCGGCCGCCAACGGGTTTTGGGGTCGAACGGATTTTAATCGAAGTATATTCAAACGAAAATACCCCGATTAAAGTCTATTAGACCTCAATTTCGGTTTAATTGAAGAAAAACCCCTAATTTTGAATTCTAGGGTTCTTGAACTCGGTTTTGGGATTTTTGGGTTTTTGGTCGGATTTGAACCAAACCAACGATGGATTGGTGTTTAGCGTGGCTAGGGGAGGCTATGGTGCGAATTTGGGTTTGATTGGGGTAGTTTGAGTTTTTGGTCGAATCTTTGATTTAAGATTTGAAAAGCTTGGATATGATTCGAGTTAGATGGTTAACGGAGTTGGAACGAGGAGGTTGAGGGGAGTGTTTTGGTGTTGTTTTTAACCGGAAAGAAGACCGGCCGCCGCCGCGGGTGGCGGAACCCTAGCGGCGGCCATGGTGGATGAAGGAGGGGGGCGGCGGTTGGTGAGAGTATGGAGAAGAAGGTTTTTTAGGGTTAGGGAAAAAGGGGAATGAGATGGGAAATAGGGTTTTGGGGGTGTTTTGGGGGTATTAAAAATGATAAATTAATCTAGACCGTTGGATCACAAGAATCCAACGGCCAAGATTAAATTGTTTTTTTTTTTTTTTTTTTAAAAAAATAGAAGCGGGTCCGGGTTTTAAGGGTAAAGGGCTGAGGGATTGGTTTGGGTTATTTTAGTGGGTTGGGACGTTTGGGCCTAGCCTTATTTCCATTTCAATTGGCCCAATCCGGTTTTTCCTTCAATTAAATCTTTTTTTGCTTCATTTTTTTTTTATTTTATTTTAAGAATTAAAACTAAAATCATAATTTTAATTACAAAAATAAATTAAACACACAATTACTAATTAACTCAAAGTAGTAATTTTTCACAAACAATCAAACATCAAACTGCACAATATTGACTAAAAAATGCAAAGATAACAAAAATTACTTAATTAAATCCTAAATTCAAAAATGCAAATATATATATATATATATATATATATATATATATAACAAACAAACATGTATGGACAAAAATACGAATAATAATTAAGAAAATTAAACAAAATTTTAGAAAATCATGCACAACACCAACATACAATAATTTCAGATCTAAAAATATTAACAAAATATGGACAAAACAAAAATTTGAAATCGACTAACCGGATTGAGACAATGATCAGTCGACCCGCTTCATTATATATATATATATAAGCATATATACATATACACACAGAAGAAGAAAAAGAGCATAATGGCAACGAAAACATAGGTGGGGAGTGGCTCCCGGATTACTGCCTGGCGGTTGTTTTTGGGAAACATTTCGGCGGGTGTTATTGGAGAGTTGAAGAAAAGAAGAAAGAGTGTTTTGTGACGGCTAGGGTTTGTGGAGTGTATAATAGCTAAAATTCTTAGACAAAAACCTTATATAAGCCATGCGTCTGAGGTAATCCAGGCCGTTCGTTCAATGGAGATCAACGGCTCTGAGCGACGTTACTAAAACGACGTCGTGTCGTTACTTATGAGACCAAAACCAAGACCCTTAGATCAATCTAAACAGACGGCCCAGATTCGATTTTCGCAATTTAAAATTAAACCAATAACTTCGCTATTATCTCGACCGTTGGTTAACACAACTGAACGACCGAGATTTTTGCTAATTAAAAAGGCTTATGGACTGGATCGTTTGGGCTCAATACACTGGGCCTGCTCATTTCAATCCAAATCAACCCAACCATATTACTACCATCTATATTTTTTGTATTTTTCTGATTTTATTTATTTTTATGTATTTTCTTTTATATATATTTTTTTTTTGTTTTTTTCTTTTATGGAATGTTTGTAAAAACCTAATTTCCTACTTATGCTAATTATCTAATATTTTTTCTTTTTGTACTATTTTCTCTAATTTTCGCTATTGAGAACTATTTTTGCTAATTTTCTTCTTTAAACTAATTAATTAAGACAAAATAGTTGCCTAGCCTAAAATTTTATTTTTTCTTTTTCCTAATTTCTATTTATTGAAATACATAAAGTATGGCTAATTTCAAACAAAGCAGGTAATTACACTCAAAAATATATTTTATTTTAATTTTGGAATTATTTGCCCGGTGCAAAAATCACGTGCTCACAAGCTGCCCCTCTTTGCTCGGGAACATGAAGAGTTTCAGTGCAAAGACAAGTGAGCAGAAATGACAGATTTTTTGCACATTGGCACATTCCGTAAAAGCATTTTTGAAAACCTTTTGACCGCACCCTGCTTTAGAGGTTGCCTACATATCCTGGGCTAAACAGGAATCAGGTCAGTGTAGTTCGGGAAGTTTTGGTAGCTGGGACTACCGTGATTGCTGTGATCTCGCTGTTACTGCTACTGCATGCTGTTACCACTATTTTACCGGACTCCTTATTACACCGTGCTAAAAAGGAAAAATAAGAAGCTAAGCTAGTCTATGGATCATAAGATCTCATTTGTCTTCATGTCGCCTTGTGTTCTTGTCATCTTGTGGTTCTTTCAGTGCTTCCTTCCAAGAACTTGGAGGCGGCTCCGGCCTTTGCTTCTTTTAACATCAGTATTCCTCGTTTTGCTCAATCTGCTTAGGGTATAGCTTTCTCCGTCGAGTCTGTTGTGTTGAGGAAGTAGACAAAGTTTGAATTTTGTTCTTCTCCTGGTGTATCTCATATCTCTTTTGACTCATGCGCTTGGATGTTTTCGCTGAAAACTTTGCTATAACCTCATGCTTTAAGATGGGTTATTGGTTTCAAAACCTGTAACGTGAAGTGTCTTTCCGGCCACTGTTGCCTTCTTCTTCACTGTTGAGCTCGGATTTGTGTTGGGGATCTTCCGATGTGTCCCTCTGCCTTCATGGTGGGTGCTGGTTTCAATACCTGCTATGTAAAAACTGAAAATGCATTCCCTTGTTATACATGTGGGCGCCTAATTACTAAGACATGAAAATTATTCCCTTGTTATACAGGTGGGTGCCTAATTACTAAGACATGAAAACATGAAAATTATTCCCTTGTTATACAGGTGGGCGCCTAATTACTAAGACATGAAAACATAAAAATTATTCCCTTGTTATACAGATGTACGCCTAATGGCTAAGACATGAAAATTTATTCCCTCGTTATACAGGTGGGCTCCTAGTTGCTAAGACATGAAAATTATTCCCTTGTTATACAAGTGGGTGCCTAACTGCTACGACATGAAAATTATTCCCTTGTTATACAGGTGGGCGCCTAATTATTAAGACATGAAATGTATTCCCTCGTTATACAGGTGGGTGCCTATTTGTTAAGACATGAAATGTATTCCCTTGTTATACAGGTGGGCGCCTAATTACTAAGACATGAAAATTATTCCCTTGTTATACAGGTGGGCGCCTAATTACTAAGACATGAAAATTATTCCCTTGTTATACAGGTGGGCGCCTAGTTGCTAAGACATGAAAATGTATTCCCTCGTTATACAGGTGGGTGCCTATTTGTTAAGACATGAAAATGTATTCCCTCGTTATACAGGTGGGTGCCTATTTGTTAAGACATGAAATGTATTCCCTTGTTATACAGGTGGGCGCCTAATTACTAAGACATGAAAATTATTCCCTTGTTATACAGGTGGGCGCCTATTTGTTAAGACATGAAATGTATTCCCTTGTTATACAGGTGGGCGCCTAATTACTAAGACATGAAAATTATTCCCTCGTTATACAGGTGGGTGCCTATTTGTTAAGACATGAAATGTATTCCCTTGTTATACATGTGGGCGCCTAATTACTAAGACATGAAAATTATTCCCTTGTTATACAGGTGGGCGCCTAATTACTAAGACATGAAAATTATTCCCTTGTTATACAGGTGGGCGCCTAATTACTAAGACATGAAAACATGAAAATTATTCCCTTGTTATACAGGTGGGCGCCTAATTGCTAAGACATGAAATGTATTCCCTTGTTATACAAGTGGGCGCCTAATTACTAAGACATGAAAATTATTCCCTTGTTTCCTCGTTCAACCGAGAAGATTTTTTGACAATGACAGAAAATTTTCTGCCCCAGTTCGTGTGACTTTCATTGTGGCGTATCTCCTTGCCATTTCAACCTTTATTTTCCTGTAAAACCAAAGAAAATTTTGTTAGTTTCAAAACATGGTGAGTGATCTTGATATTCCTGCTAGGACTGTTTGTTTTTCTTTTATTCCATCTCTCTTGCTATGTGCCTCTCAATTGGTCGAGGATAATTTCACGTGCTGGGGATGGTTTCTCTGTTGGGGATGGATTTTCCATTATCCGTTTCCCCCTCTCTTTCTTCAAAACACTCTGGGAAGTCTTTTTCAACTCCAGTCCACTCTCTTTACGAGTTATTTTTTCTTCAATACTCCAGGGGCCAAGATGTTATAGATGTAGATATTGGGATCACTTGCTATGGGTGGGTTTTCCTTTCTTCTTCCTTTTTTGTGGAGTCTTG
This sequence comes from Nicotiana noctiflora, assembly GCA_032618575.1. Classification (NCBI taxonomy): domain Eukaryota; kingdom Viridiplantae; phylum Streptophyta; class Magnoliopsida; order Solanales; family Solanaceae; genus Nicotiana; species Nicotiana noctiflora. Next base: position 61,204 of record JASVEL010004619.1, read on the forward strand.
ACCATCTCCAAACTTGGTCAACAATCCATCAGAGTTCTACTCAAGATCTTCTTGGAACTTGATTTGTAAGTTCCTCATATATCTCTTATCAACTTCTCTCCATATTCTCCATTGTACTGTCTCGGCGATTGGTAGTATACTTTAAAAACCTTTCTCTTAAATACAAAGAGAACAAATTTCTAGAAAAGTCTTTTAGACAAAAGAAATGAAAAGAAAAAGAGAAAATATTTCTGAACAAAATGCTGAGAAAAGAAAAGAAAAAGAACTTATCTGGATGGTATGACTGCTCCCAATGATCGTGTCATGCATTCCGGATTAAATGACCCAGTCTATTTGTATCAATCAAACTTTCTGATGGCCTTATTTGCCCGGGGTAAACAGATGTGCAATTCTTTGCTCATATGGATCATTTCCGCCAAAACTCGCCCTGTCGACTCATAGCGCCCTTCGAGGGGTTTTCACTAATGAGACTCTCTCATTTCTCTCAGCTCACGTCGCCTTAAGGTGCCCGTGAAGGTTTTCACCCTAAAACTCTCTCATTTTGATTCATCTCAGCTTACATCGCCTTACTGTGCCTTTTGAAGGTTTTCACCGATAAGACTCTCTCATTTTATTTTTCAGTTGGGGATTGGAATGTTGCCGATAAGATTCTCTCTGTTGGGAATTCTCTCAGCTCATGGTCCTTTTCTAGTCAAGAATCAGTGTATTACCCTGAGCTCTCTTCTTCCTATCCTGATACTTATTAAACAATGATCGGGAGGTCTTTTGGGCATAAGATGGGTTTTTTGCGTGAGTAAAAAGGATCATCACGAAGTTTTAAATAACTTGATGAGTAAAGGAATACAACTTTTGGAATCAAAATTTCTAAATAGAAACATAACTTCTGCCCCAGTTTTCTTGTTTGGGGATTTTTGAATTGCGTGACCTTTTGTCACGTTGCGACCGAGCCGTGTGGCGCCTACGTATCCTTCTTGAGGAATCAGGTCAAACGTAGTTCAATCAACTTGTGTTTTTTATTATCAAAATTTTTTTTTTTTTTTTTTTTTTCATTTTATTCTTTTTCTTTCTTTTTCTTTTATTTTAACGATTCCAAAAGAGGGGTATGAAACAAAAATAATTAAGGCTCAAAAGGGAAAGCAAAGGTTGAAAGTGTTTGGATAGAAGAAAGAATTGCCTCCGTCATTTCATTGTTCAATAAACACCAAATACAGACAAACGAGCAAGCAATTATCATGATCAAAGAAATTACACATAATATCTCTTGACTGCATCAGAGTTGATGGCCATGTCGGTGTTTCTTCCTTCAATATCTGTCAGACACAAAGCGCCATTGGATAGCACCCTGGTCACAGTATAAGGTCCTTGCCAATTTGGGGCGAACTTGCCCTTCGCTTCAGTTTGATGCGGTAGAATCCTTTTCAACACTTGTTGCCCTACTTCAAATTTTCTGGGGCACACCTTCTTATTGTAAGCTCTTTCCATTCTCCTCTGATACAATTGGCCATGACATACTGCTGCCAATCTCTTTTCATCAATTAAACTCAACTGATCCAATCGAGTTTTGACCCATTCGTCATCATCAATCTCAACTTCAGCGATAATTCGGAGAGATGGAATCTCAACTTCTGCTGGTATTACTGCTTCAGTTCCATATACCAACAAGTAAGGAGTTGCACCTACTGAAGTGCGGACAGTAGTGCGATAACCCATCAATGCAAATGGTAGCTTATCATGCCATTGTCTAGACCCTTCTACCATTTTTCTCAATATCTTCTTTATATTCTTATTTGCTGCCTCAACTGCACCATTTGCTTTAGGACGATATGGGGTGGAATTACGATGTGTAATCTTGAACTGTTGACATACTTCTTTCATCAACCCACTGTTAAGATTAGCACCGTTGTCCGTGATGATCATTTTTGGAATACCAAATCTACAGATGATATGGGAATGCACAAAATCCACAACTGCCTTCTTGGTCACTAACTTGAAAGTTTTAGCTTCAACCCATTTGGTAAAATAGTCAATGGCTACCAGAATGAACCTGTGACCATTGGAAGCTGCCGGCTCAATCGGTCCAATGATATCCATGCCCCATGCAACAAATGGCCATGGTGCTGACATTGTATGCAACTCCGTTGGCGGAGAGTGAATCAAATCTCCGTGTATCTGGCACTGATGGCACTTCCGTACAAAATTTATACAATCACGCTCCATGGTGAGCCAGTAATATCCTGCCCGTAGGATTTTCTTCGCCAACACGTATCCGCTCATGTGCGGTCCACAAACTCCGGCATGTACCTCTGTCATCACTGTTGTGGCTTGACCTGCATCTATACATCGCAACAATCCCAAATCCGGGGTTCTTTTGTACAACACTCCTCCACTAAGAAAAAATCCATTTGCCAATCGTCGAATAGCTCTCTTTTGATCTCCAGTCGCCTGCTCCGGGTATATTCCCATTTTGAGGTATTCTTTGACATCATGAAACCATGGCTCGCCATCCATTTCCTCCTCTATCATACTACAGTAAGCATGCTGCTCATGAACTTGGATATGTAATGGGTCAATATGAATTTTGTCTGGGTGATGCAACATTGATGCCAAGGTGGCCAGTGCATCAGCAACCTCATTGTGAACTCTTGGAATGTGTCTGAATTCCACCGATCGAAATCGCTTACTCAGATCGTGCAAACATTGTCGATATGGTATAAGCTTCAAATCACGTGTCTCCCATTCACCTTGAATTTGATGTATCAGAAGGTCTGAGTCCCCCAAGACCAAGACGTCCTGTACATCCATGTCTGCAGCTAATCTTAATCCCAAAATACAAGCCTCGTATTCAGCCATGTTATTGGTGCAATAGAATCGCAGTTGTGCCGTGACAGGATAGTGATGTCCTGTTTCTGAAATAAGAACTGCCCCTATCCCAACTCCTTTCGAGTTTACGGCTCCATCAAAGAAAAGCTTCCATCCTAGTTCCTCCATTGATTCCACCTCATCTACGTGCATCACTTCTTCATCGGGGAAATACGTCCTCAATGGCTCATACTCTTCATCAACAGGGTTTTCAGCCAAGTGATCAGCCAACGCTTGGGCCTTCATGGCCGTCCTCGTCACATAGACGATATCAAACTCCGTGAGTAATATCTGCCACTTTGCTAGCCTTCCCGTGGGCATGGGCTTTTGGAAGATATATTTCAATGGGTCCAAGCGTGAAATGAGATAAGTAGTATATGAAGATAAATAATGTTTCAACTTTTGGGCTACCCAAGTAAGGGCGCAACATGTCTTCTCTAGCTGAGTATACTTAACCTCATATACTGTAAACTTCTTGCTGAGATAGTAGATGGCTTGCTCTTTTCTCCCTGTACTGTCATGTTGCCCTAGTACGCAACCAAATGAATTTTCTAGTACCGTCAGATAGAGAATCAATGGTCTTCCAGGTTCAGGTGGAACTAGCACGGGCGGATTTGATAGATACCCTTTGATTTGGTCAAAGGCTTCCTGACATTCTGTCGTCCATTTTACCGCAGCATCTTTCTTCAACAGCCGAAATATGGGCTCACAGGTTGCCGTGAGTTGAGCAATGAATCTGCTGATGTAATTCAATCTTCCCAATAGACTCATTACCTCTGTTTTATTCTTTGGCGGTGGCAAGTCCTGGATGGATTTGATCTTGGATGGGTCCAACTCAATGCCTCGTCCGCTAACGATGAATCCCAACAACTTTCCTGATGGAACCCCAAAAGCACATTTGGCCGGGTTGAGTTTAATATCATACCTTCGAAGTCTTTGAAAAAACTTCCTTAGGTCCATTATATGGTCCTCTTGCCGTCTAGACTTTATGATCACATCATCCACGTACACTTCAATCTCTTTGTGTATCATGTCATGGAACACAGTGGTCATTGCTCTCATGTACGTTGCCCCAGCGTTCTTCAAACCAAATGGCATTACCCTGTAGCAATAGGTTCCCCATGGCGTAATGAAAGCTGTCTTTTCTGCATCTTCTTCATCCATCAAGATCCGATGATATCCTGCATAGCAATCCACGAAGGATCCGATTTCGCGCCTCGCGCAATTATCAATCAGGATATGGATGTTGGGCAATGGAAAATTGTCCTTAGGGCTTGCTTTGTTGAGATTGCGGTAATCAACACACACCCTGATCTTTCCATCCTTCTTCGGTACTGGTACCACATTGGCTAACCAATCGGGATATCGAGTGACGCGAATAACTTTGGCTTGTAATTGTTTAGTTATTTCTTCCTTAATCTTGACACTCATATCTGTTTTAAACTTCCTCAATTTTTGCTTGACAGGAGGGTAGGCCGGGTCAGTGGGCAATTTGTGAACCACTAAATCAGTGCTCAATCCTGGCATGTCATCATATGACCATGCGAAAACATCTTTGAATTCAATGAGGGTTTTGACTAGCTCTTCCCTAGTACTTGACTCAATATGGATGCTGATTTTTGTTTCCCTAACGTCATCTGTACTCCCTAGATTGACAGCTTCAGTTTCATTTAAATTGGGCTTCGGTTTCTCTTCGAACTGGCACAATTCCCTACTTATTTCCTCAAAGCCTTCATCCTCTTCGCATTCAGATTCATTATTTAACTCAAACTCTGGTTCGTTGGATTGATTATTTAGACTAGGTCGAGGATCCGTTGTGCATTCCATGTCTTTAGGACCAATAACAGAAGAACTGTTCAGAAAAGAAGAGGTAAAAAAAAAATTAAAATCAGAAAAAGAAAGGAAACACTTTCGTTCTTATTAAGAAAATGCGGAACAAAACAATTTCACACTTTGAAGAAAATACAAACAAAACAAAAGGATTACAATTCTGGGATAACCCAGGAAACAAGAAAGGAAATCCAAAGCTGACTACCAAGACTCCCTTCGAGTGGGAAGAGGAGTGGCCGCCCAGTTGTTGATTTTAGCTTCAGGCCCTACAAATTGTATGTCCGCTTTGCTGGAACCCTCTCCAGCTTCTAACATGTGGACATCAGCAAACACTTTTTCAAAGGTCAATTCCAAGTCCCCATCTATACCGATCAATGGTCCTTGGATTTTCGGAGTCGCTGATTTCTTAGCCCTTGCTTTGATGAAAGATTTGGACAGGCGTGGAACTGGTTTGGGGAGAACCCAAACTCTTTTCTTCATTCTCCTGGCCCGTTGTATATCCTCCACGGTGGGTTTGAACCCCAATCCAAATGTCCCTGAATTTTCGGGCAAAGACACAGGCTCAAGAATACCCTGAAGCCCTACCCCCAGGCCTTTTCCCGGCACAAACCCGTTTCCCAGCATCTCCTGAGATTGTCATGACAGTTGCGGGAGCTATGCCGTGAAGTGTGAGGTTCTTTCCTTCAGAAATTTCTGCAGCTGGAACCACGTCGAAGATTTGGTACACCCACGGTCCTTTGTCATCTTCTGTCTCTATAAATGGTACGGTATCATCTCCCCCAAAGCTTGTGCCGTCAGATCCGTACACAACTATCTCCTGCCTGTCCCATTCAAATTTCACCATCTGGTGTAATGTGGAAGGCACCGCTTTGGCAGCATGGATCCAAGGTCGCCCAAGTAGGAAATTGTAGGATACTGTCACGTCGACCACCTGGAACTCCATGGTGAACTCAACTGGACCAATGGTTAATTCCAGTATGATATCACCCACCGTGTTGGTACCACTTCCGTCGAAACCTCTGACGCAGACGCTGTTCTTACGAATCCGGTTGTGATCCACTTTCAACTTGTTTAAAGCAACTAAGGTACAGATGTTGGCACTAGATCCATTATCAACCAATACTCGAGTAACCACCGAGTCTTCGCACTTTACCGTTAGGTATAGGGCTTTGTTGTGTTCTGTGCCCTCTACAGGTAGCTCATTGTCAGAAAAGGTCACCCGATTCACTTCGAAGATTTTTTGCACCATCTTCTCTAAGTGATTTACTGAGATTTTGTCCGGAACGTGGGCTTCGTTCAGGATTTTCATCAACGCCTGGCAATGGTCATTGGAATGGATCAACAAAGACAACAATGAAATTTGAGCCGGAGTCTTCCTCAATTGCTCCAGAATGGAGTAATCTTGGGCTTTCATTTTCTTCAAAAATTCCTCGGCTTCTTCATCCGTCACTGGCTTCTTTGTTGTTGTTGAATTGGTCTTTCTTAACTCGACGGGAGCAAAGCATCTCCCTGAACGAGTCAATCCCTGGGTCTCACATACGTTCTCTTCCAACTCCTTGCCCTGGTATGTTACTGTTGCTTTTTCATATCTCCAAGGCACCATCTTATTGCTAATTATCGGCAATTGAACTACCGGTTTGACAATGACCGGCTCTCGGCAAACTCCTTTTACCACTAACACGGGTGCGAGTGGCGCCCCCAATACTACCACTTTGGCGGATCCTGATTTCTCTGGAGCAACAACTGCATTCTCTTCCACTATCACTGTAGACTTACCCTTTAACTTCCCCTCACTTATCACCGCTTCCTTACCCATTTTTTTGTCTTTCGGAACAGCTCGGATCATCATCACTGTCTGTGATGGCTTCTTCGTCTCTCCTCCCTCATGCATAAACTCAATCATTTGAGTCTCGTGATGCGCCGGCAATGGGTTTTGATTAATGTTGGGCACTTCGGGTGTTTGGACCTCGATTTTGCGTGTGTCAATGAGATCTTGCACCGCATGCTTCAATCTCCAACACCTTTCTGTTTCATGTCCTAACATCCCCGAACAATACTCACAGCTCTTCGATTGGTCTATATTCTGGGGCGGGGGGTTTTGTACCCTAGGCTCGACAGGATTTAACAAACCTACCTGCCTCAACTTGTGGAATAAGGCGGTGTAGGTTTCTCCCAATTCGGTAAAGGCTCTTTGCCTTTGCACCCTGTCGTTTCTGGAAGCTGTATTTCCACGAAAACCTGTTCCTGTAGGGTTCCTGTAGGCCCTTGGTGGAGGATAAGCATTTTGGGGTGGTGGGTATGTGTTTTGTGGTGGATAGTTGTTTTGAGGAGGTACATATGTATGTTGGGGAACCGGTGCGCGCCATTGTGGGCGAACCGGCGGTTGATTGTATGCCTGTGCTTGATGTATGGAGAAATGTGGCTCTTGATGGGGGTAATAGGATTGTGGAGGGTAATTTGGAATGTGGGGGTAATTTGGGTGAGGAGGTCTGAATTGGTGACGGGGAAAAGGACCTTTGGATCGGGACCAATCACCAGCCTCTATCGTGGTGACATCCTCTCTTCTCTTCTTTCCGAGCGCACCTCCTGTGCCGCTCTGAATAGCCTGTGTAGTCGCTTTGATTGCCGAATAACTCAAGATTTTGTTGGTCTTGAGACCTTCTTCTATCATGCTTCCCATTTTGACCACTTCATTGAAGGATTTTCCCACTGATGTCACCAAATGACCGAAGTAGGTCGGCTCGAGAGTTTGCAGAAAGTAATCTACCATTTCCCCCTCTCTCATAGGTGGATCAACTCTAGCCGCCTGTTCTCTCCATCGAAATCCAAATTCCCGGAAGCTCTCCCCGGGTTTCTTCTCAAGCTTTAGTAATGTGAGGCGGTCTGGGACTATCTCAAGGTTGTATTGGAAGTGTCCGGCGAAAGCTTGTGCTAGATCATCCCATGTGTACCACCTGCTTGGATCTTGTCTGGTGTACCACTCCAATGCCGACCCACTCGAACTCTGGCCAAAGTATGCTATCAACAACTCGTCTTTGCCTCATGCTCCCCTCATCTTACTACAAAAACCCTGCAAATGAGCCATAGGATCGCCATGCCCTTCATATAAATCGAAATTTGGGCATCTTGAATCCCGCCGGTAATTGGACGTCAGGAAAAGGGCATAGATCCTTGTAGGCTACGCTGACCTGGTTGCCTAACCCATGCATGTTCCTGAAGGACTGCTCCAGGCTCTTGACTTTCCTTATCATCTCATCTTGTTCCGAGCTTTTGGCCGGATTTTCCACTTGGACTTCAAATGGAGGAGTATAGGTGGAAGGTTCGGGTGCCCTGAAAGTGGGTTCCGGGGGGTAATATTGATTGTCGTGAACCTGAAATAATGGCTCACTTGATGATCTATGCAATGGAGCTGGGGGAGGTGCCACAAAGACAGGGCCCTTTGGTGGAGGAGGATTTTGATTTGGTGGTGGAGCTGGGTGGTCGTAAGCATCCCTTCCCTGGTGGTAATGAAGGTCCGGGATTCTTGTTGAGGGACCGGGAGAAAGGTATTCTGGGGTAAAACCTGGTAGGAAAGTAGGAGTAGCGGGTACGTCAGGACTTTTTTGTGCTTTGGCTAGCGCCGTCTGCATTTCGCTCATTTCCAACCGCATCTGTTCCATTTTTTCAAGAGCTTCTTTGAGCATCTGGCTCATTGCTTTTTCTGACTCGCTGCTGTGGTCTGACCCAGTCATACTTTTAGGTACCGGTCCTTTCGATCTTGTATGATAATTGTGTGATGCCAGTACACTCTAACACTAACTGGAAGTGAAAAACAACAAACTTGTTAGTGTTGAAATTTTAACAGATATGGTAAAAGCACATTGGGTATGCAATGTCCCTATGTAATGAACCTTTTCTATTATGCTTTTGCTTAGACCGCATGCGTCATCCCAGCTTATCGTCTACGCCTATCCATTATTTCTCTTATTTCTCTTATTTATTTCCCCTTTTTTTTTACTATAAGTAATGGTCGAATCTTATGTAGATTGCCTACGTATCATGTCCCCGCATGAATCAGACCCTAGCGTAGTTCGTGTAACAAGATTGTGGCAAAATTCAGTAACTTTTATATCAGATAAAACCTCAAAGTTACAAAACATGGCTTACAATAATCGGCAAAATAGAGGAATGCTTGACTCGAAAAATGAAAAATGCCAACCAACTTGAATTGATATTTCGAAATACATTTTTTTAAATCAGAAGTCTAATGCTCTAAAATTCCTGGGAGCCCGCGAGGCATCATTCGGCCTTGCCGCGGGTCTCGGTGTGAGGTCCTTGTGCAGTCCCCTTAATTCTTCCATGATCCGATGGACATAACCCATAATTGAGGCGAAGAGGTCGGCGCGGGGCATTCGTTCACAAGCTAGACATTTCATGGTGACATAGTGCCCGATTTCTCCAATTCTGTCCTTGATCATGTCCCTTTCTCCGAGTAGCCGCTCTATCTGCTGGTTTTTCGCCCCCAATCTTCGAGCGTTGTTGGTGACTTGGTCTAGGAGCCTGTCTATTTGTTCTTGCAGTCGAGCCATCAAGTTGTGGCAACGGTCGAGGTCTGCTCTGGCATCTTGGGCTTGCTTAAAAACCCGCTCTCTGAGGACAACATTTGCTTCCCTTAAACTGGTGACGATATCAGTGTAATCCTCTTCCACCCGTTGTAGGTGAAGTGCATGTTGATGTGCCTCCTTTCTCCAGCCAGCTCGGATCCTCACTATTTGGGCCTTAGACTCTTCCAATTCTCTTTGGACATCGGCAACTTGGCTTTTCAAACCCTTTATCAATTTTTCGTCTGCCCGACTCCTCAACTGTCTATCAGCATCCCTTTTCATTTGCTGGATTTGAGCTCTCAGAAAGTCATTTTCTTGTGCCACCTTCTTTTTATCTCCTTCGTTGGCGGCGGCCTGCACATCCCTTTCAAATTGAAGATCTTGGACCCGTTGCTCTATCTTGCCAATCCTGGTTCTGTAAACCTCTTCCTTAGCCAACCAGTCCCATTGGTCTTGGGACGCTTCAGCAAATTCCCTGAGGTGAGGTCTTTTGGCTGGTCTTTCCCCCGATGTTTCTCCTTTGTACCAAGTAAGATATCTGGGTACAACCTCTCCTCTAGCTCGATCCTGCACACAAGTGTTTGCCTCCAGATACTGGCATTTGCTCCAGATCTGGCGAACCCTCGCTTCCGGGAATTGACCGTCGGGACCAATTTCAATAACCTGGGTACTCAGGTCTTCTTCTTTGGGTACTATCTGGCACCTCCCGAGCTGTCTCAACACCCGATGGGGCGCATAAGGTTGAATGCTTTTAAGTCCCATTAAGAGAAAGGGGGACCTAGCTGCTGGCATGTACACGATTCTGTCTATCTGCAACCAACCCAACGTCCATTGTATTTGGCTTGCGTTGAGAGCTTGAAAGTATGCCCTCCATGCCAATGTTCCTTCAGGCAAGACGACCCTATCAATCCTTGTATAGAATTCGCCTATGCAAGTTTTCTCAACCAGACCATATCTCAAGAATTGGGTGCGGCGACACAGGTGCTCGATCATCCACATTTGTAGCAGTAAATTACAGCCTTCGAAAAAATCTCCCCCGGCTTTGCAGATTGTGAGGGCTCGATATATGTCCGATAGTATCATAGGAGCAAGAGTACTTTCGCTTTGGTCAAGCAAAGTACTGACGACTCCGGCTAACTTTATATCAATGTTCCCGTCTTTCCTCGGGAATACCACGAGTCCTAAAAAGGCTATCATGAAAGCAACTCGTCTGTGCTCCTCCCATTTCGGGCGATTACCCTTGCTGCATAATTTGTTTTCTGGGTCGTCGAAACCTCCCGCATGACCGTACCTTTGATAGATGAAGTTCAAAGTACAAAACCCTCGTGCTAGATCCGGGTTACGTACCGTCCTGGCCGTCTTCAGTGAGTCTAAAAACCGGTGTACGGCGACAACCCTGGGGGCGATTAGATATTGATGCCCCAATGGTATATCAGTGTTTCCAATGTATCCGGTCATTTCCTCAACAGTTGGGGTGAGCTCGAAGTCCGAGAAGTGAAAGACATTGTGCGCGGAGTCCCAATATGTGACTAAGGCTCTTATGATGTCCCCACGGGGTTTTATTTCAAGCAGACCCGTGAGACCTTTCAAATACTTTTTAACCTCATCCTGCCCTCCTTGGCCTAGATCATTCCACCATAGCCGTATTTGTACCGGGATTTTAGTCATGAGTGAAAAGGGTTCATTTTGAATCGTGCTCATCCTGCACATTTATTTAAAGAAATCGATCATTTTGGCTGGCAATGATTTTTTCGAAATTTACAGATTTTGGTATATATATTTTTTTTAAAAAAATGGCAAGTTGGACCCGACGGGGGTTGCCTACGTATCTCACTTCCGGTGAGAATCAAACTCGCGTAGTTCGGTCCGCCAAGACAAACTATTTCTTTTATTGACCGACAAAGAAAACACACTTTGTTAAGAAGCACATTTTCTTTTATTGACCGACAAAGAAAACACATTTTAGAAAACACATTTTCTTTTATTGACCGACAAAGAAAACACATTTCGTTAAGAAACCCATTGTCGGCAAAGTCAACCTTCCATCGTCTTTTATTAGCAAACTAAACTATTGACTTGTTGGTAAAACTCATTTTTGTATTTTCTGAAAATATCTATTTCCCCATACTGTTTCCTTTTGTTTTTTTTTGTTTTTTGTTTCTCTTCCGTATTTAAAAGCCGGTCAGCATGCAAGTTCGAATAAATGCTTAAAACAAACATGATATAGCAGGATGGTCTTTTCATTTCAGGTTGCCTGTCCTAGACGGACCCAACCCCTGTGTTGAGTCCCCTAAGTCAAATGCAACGTGATGCAAATAAGCGTTTCCTACTAGGGATCCGGTATGCAGTTATGTTATTCTAAGTTCAAAACCTCGGTACATGATCTAGACTGTGTACCCAAGCGGACAACTCGGGCTGAGGAAGGAGCTCCTTTCCCGGAACCAAAAGGCCAACCGGCTTAGAAACTTTCCGAGCCTCTTCATTATTTTGGGGTATGACACTAACAGAATAAGGAGTCTCAACCGGTGAGCACATCCCCGGGGGTGAGAAGTGAAGGGTTTTCGGCACAGTTTTATATACAGTTCACGCAATATCAAAGCGGTAAACATATAGCAGTTTGTATATACAGCGCAACTAGTATCAAAGCGGTAGATATGTAGCACATTAATTAAACATATAATAAAATCAGATATAGCCAAAAACAGCAATTTAACTGAGCTCGAATTCTTAAACCCTGAACCGAAGTTCCGGTATCATCCCCAGCAGAGTCGCCAGAGCTGTCACACCCCCGAGAAGAGATATAATAATAATCAGTGAAGGAGTTTTTCCACTTAAAGGACAGTCGGAACGTGATCAATTTGTTTAATTTCAGAGTCGCCACTTGGGAAAATAATGGTGTCCCAAGTCACCGGTTTAATCCCGAACCGAGGAAATTTATGACTCGGTAATACAGTCTGCGAAACTAGAAACCTGGATAAGGAATTCTGTTAACCCGGGCGAAGGTGTTAGGCACTCCCGGATTCCGTGGTTTTAGCACGGTCGCTCAATTGCAATTTTTGTTTCTATCTGATTCTTTTATATATTTTAACTATGTGCTTTTAATGTCCCGCTTTTAATTTTAAGAAAAATTGCGACGTCACGAAAACACATTTCGAGTCACACCGCAACCAGTACGCCTGTGACTTTAATGTATTTCAGTTTCGCCGAGAGTAAGATTTGGGTCACATAAATGCGCACCCGAGTTTAGGGAGATATGATTATTAAATACGCGCTTAAAGCTACTATGCGTTATTATTTTTTTTGAGAAAAACCGTGGAATTTGCTAAACGGCATGTCCCGTAATGTAAGTAATATTTATAAAAAAAAGAAAAATTCTAATTAATTACGAGTTAAAATTCTATAGCACACTAATTGCTAGATTAACCGACATTGATGGAAGAGAAAATTACTTTTAAAACAAAAAAAAACAATTTTTTTTTTAAAATAAAATATATATAAAAATTTCAATTTCGAAATTACCAATAAAAATAAAATTAAAATTTCGAAATTATAAGTAAAATAAAATAAAATTTCGAAATTACAAATAAAATAAAATAAAATTTCGAATTTTTGTAAATAAAAGATAAAATTTGACGAATAAATATTCAAAAGAAATTGACATAACTAGATTAAAACTTATATTGTTATATGAAAATATAAAAAAAATAATTCCAAAAATGGCCACATTTTTATGGATTTGTATTAGAAAAACAAAAGGAAACGAAAACTTCTTTATTAAACAAAGTGATTATAATTATAACTTAATGAACGTATTAAAATAGGTGCAACTGACAAATTATAATTAAATTAACATAAAAGAAAATTATGTCATACCTTATTAAAATCGAGTTATAGATAAAATATGACCTGTATAAGTAATATATTAAAATAAACCAACTATCCCATGCTGAACAAAATAATAAAATTTCTAATCGAATTTTTACAATTAATTTAGCAAACTTTTTGTTAATTAAAACCTCGTCCCGTGTCATATTTTATAAATAAGCATTACTAAATTCTGAAATGACAAATAGCATAAAAAGATATATATCAAAATAAACTAACCATTTTTAATTAAATTGAATTAATCATTTTTTAAACTAAGGAAATTAATCGCTAATGGACGTCATTAACTAGATTAAACACTAATTTACATATATATATATATACTACTAAGACTTAAATATATATATATATATATATATATATATATATATATATATATATATATATATACTACTAAGACTTAAATTGCAATTATACGGAATACTTCACTAATAACAATTAAAATCCGCGAATGAATTAATTGAAACTTACTATTAATCTTACTTTTAATAAATTATACACTGAAGTTAATTAGTAAACCGCATCCTATTTTATTATTAATTAATCGAAATTGCGCAGACGCATATTCCAATTAATAAAGAGGTTTACAATTATATTACGCGAAACGTATATATAATCGTAATACTAATCTAAATTGGTTACAAAGCGAAGCTATGAGTTTCGGTCACCTTTACATATAGATTATGAAATTTAAGCGAGAGTCATGCAATTGTCATTTTTGGTCGGGCATGGCACGCCTCAATTTATTCTAATAATAGCATTTCTATATTAATTTGTAATGGCCATAAATTAAACACTTGGGCTAATACTCACACCTCATAAAATGTCACTTTAATAATTATTATGCAATTTAAGAATTATTGAAATATGTTGGATCGTGAGGATTCCCTTTGAAGAAATTAAAACAACCAAAAATCCATCTTCAATCTCACAATAGTGGACTAATTAAACTCGTACATGCAAAATAAAATGACCAATGCATTATTTTGTATTTTTATATGTGATAAATCCTACAAATGCAATTAAAATGCCGCTAGATATGTATAAAACACAAATCAACAAAAAAATATCAAATAAAATATAGAGCGATTCCTAAAATCTTATATGATGATTAAAGCTACTTTGGAATATTTTTGGGGCTTACATGCTCACATACGAGAGAGGTGAACAACTGACTAGATGGAATAATGAAATTATTAGTAGGTCTTCACTAACTTTGTTCATAAAAAAACAATTGTCTAGTTCAATGTTTATAAAGAAAAGGCAATAGTTCTTCAACTAACTATTAGTAGGACTCTTCAGCTAATTTTAATTAAAAAAAATATCAATTGTCTAGTTATCAATTTCGAAGTTATCAAAAGCTACAGTCATTCACAAAATTATACATATGCCTTTATTATCATAATACTTGAAGAACCTAAAAAAAACTAAGCTGTAGTGGATATGCCGAGAGCTACAATACGGATTTTCAACCTATTTATTTATTCTATATACATTTTAAGTTATCTCATATTTCAAATAAAGCTCTAATTTCAGATTAATATGAAATGACATTCAAACCAACAAACTAATTAATACTTCCCATACTTTCAGTTCATGGTTTATATGATTCAACAGATACAACGACGAATTTAATCACGAAACATCTTACAAAAACAAACGGAAAATAGAGCTAACAACTAATTGTTCCAATATTCAACTACACAAATGACTTATATTTAAACTTCTGATCCAATCATCATACATTCAAACCCGTAGTTACAACTCACACTTGATGAAATTATAAAGTTGTACCTGGAAATGGCAATACAACGAGAAAAGGATGAGATTAGCAACAACAAGTAACAGTCAACCAAACAGTAGGTTCAACAGCACGACTTCCACAGTACCAAACCAATTCAAATCAAGAGAATTAATTTTTGGAGAAAAAGACCCCAAAAATGAAACTTTGGAGCAAACTCCAACAACAAAGAATAGGCAACAACACTACCAAGAGTCCAAAATAACTCGGTTCAACCAAATGCAAATCTTACTACCGATTTTAATTCTCAGAATTAAAATCTATTTTTGCTTGTATGTGTATGTGAAAGTCTATGAAAGTCTGTCCTCTTTTTCAAAGGTCCCGTATGTGTCTTTATAGACAAAAATCAGCCCCCAAAATCTGTCTCTATCTCCTTTTCCAGCTCTTAAGAGCATTTCCACATAAAGAAAATAATTTCTTCTATCACTATCCTACTTTATTACCCCATCTGCTCATTATTTTAATTTATTATTAAGAGCAGCCCATGTTTTCTACTGTTTTTAGGCCACAAAAGTCACTAATTGCTTCTTCTTTTTGACTTTTAAATCCTACTGTCTAAAACAAACAAAAAAACAAAAACAGCCCCCCCACACTTAAGATTTTCAGTCACACCTACTTGTAATAATTCAAGACTAAATCAGTCCCAAATTTTAACAATGACAAAATCGGTTAGACAACAAAAAAACAAAATACAAGACACATGGTAATGAACTGTCCGGGACTTTAAATCATACTAAATCGACGATATTCGATTAGTCGATTACAACATGTATAATCGAAAAATAACTAATCGTCGAAACCAACAAACACTATCAATTTTCGGCCACCAAGGGTCCTAGGAAAAAAAATTAGCCGATGATTTTAATTGAAATGAATAGGTATTCTACAACTATCCTATTCCAACAAACATTAAGAAAGCGGACAAATCGACCAAATAAAAAGGTCCCAAAGAGATGAAAAGAAAAACAGAAAATTAATTGAAGAAATCGAAAATTAATAATTATGAAACAATCACTAAATTGATAAAAAAAAAAACAGAAAAAAAAAAAAATATATATATATGTACCTCGGCTTTGACAGAGATTCGGCCGCCAACGGGTTTTGGGGTCGAATGGATTTTAATCGAAGTATATTCAAACGAAAATACCCCGATTAAAGTCTATTAGACCTCAATTTCGGTTTAATTGAAGAAAAACCCCTAATTTTGAATTCTAGGGTTCTTGAACTCGGTTTTGGGATTTTTGGGTTTTTGGTCGGATTTGAACCAAACCAACGATGGATTGGTGTTTAGCGTGGCTAGGGGAGGCTATGGTGCGAATTTGGGTTTGATTGGGGTAGTTTGAGTTTTTGGTCGAATCTTTGATTTAAGATTTGAAAAGCTTGGATATGATTCGAGTTAGATGGTTAACGGAGTTGGAACGAGGAGGTTGAGGGGAGTGTTTTGGTGTTGTTTTTAACCGGAAAGAAGACCGGCCGCCGCCGCGGGTGGCGGAACCCTAGCGGCGGCCATGGTGGATGAAGGAGGGGGGCGGCGGTTGGTGAGAGTATGGAGAAGAAGGTTTTTTAGGGTTAGGGAAAATGGGGAATGAGATGGGAAATAGGGTTTTGGGGGTGTTTTGGGGGTATTAAAAATGATAAATTAATCTAGACCGTTGGATCACAAGAATCCAACGGCCAAGATTAAATTGTTTTTTTTTTTTTTTAAAAAAATAGAAGCGGGTCCGGGTTTTAAGGGTAAAGGGCTGAGGGATTGGTTTGGGTTATTTTAGTGGGTTGGGACGTTTGGGCCTAGCCTTATTTCCATTTCAATTGGCCCAATCCGGTTTTTCCTTCAATTAAATCTTTTTTTGCTTCATTTTTTTTTCTTTATTTTATTTTAAGAATTAAAACTAAAATCATAATTTTAATTACAAAAATAAATTAAACACACAATTACTAATTAACTCAAAGTAGTAATTTTTCACAAACAATCAAACATCAAACTGCACAATATTGACTAAAAAATGCAAAGATAACAAAAATTACTTAATTAAATCCTAAATTCAAAAAATGCAAATATATATATATATATATATATATATATATATATATATATATATATATATTGTATATTTTAACAAACAAACATGTATGGACAAAAATACGAATAATAATTAAGAAAATTAAACAAAATTTTAGAAAATCATGCACAACACCAACATACAATAATTTCAGATCTAAAAATATTAACAAAATATGGACAAAACAAAAATTTGAAATCGACTAACCGGATTGAGACAATGATCAGTCGACCCGCTTCATTATATATATATATAAGCATATATACATATACACACAGAAGAAGAAAAAGAGCATAATGGCAACGAAAACATAGGTGGGGAGTGGCTCCCGGATTACTGCCTGGCGGTTGTTTTTGGGAAACATTTCGGCGGGTGTTATTGGAGAGTTGAAGAAAAAAAAAGAAAAAAAAAAGTGTTTTGTGACGGCTAGGGTTTGTGGAGTGTATAATGGCTAAAATTCTCAGACAAAAACCTTATATAGGCCATGCGTCTGAGGTAATCCAGGCCGTTCGTTCAATGGAGATCAACGGCTCCGAGCGACGTTACTAAAACGACGTCGTGTCGTTACTTATGAGACCAAAACCAAGACCCTTAGATCAATCCAAACGGACGGCCCAGATTCGATCTTCGCAATTTAAAATTAAACCAATAACTTCGCTATTATCTCGACCGTTGGTTAACACAACTGAACGACCGAGATTTTTGCTAATTAAAAAGGCTTATGGACTGGATCGTTTGGGCTCAATACACTGGGCCTGCTCATTTCAATCCAAATCAACCCAACCATATTACTACCATCTATATTTTTTGTATTTTTCTGATTTTATTTATTTTTATGTATTTTCTTTTATATATATATATATTTTTTTTCTTTTCTTTTATGGAATGTTTGTAAAAACCTAATTTCCTACTTATGCTAATTATCTAATACTTTTTTTTTTTCTACTATTTTCTCTAATTTTCGCTATTGAGAACTATTTTTGCTAATTTTCTTCTTTAAACTAATTAATTAAGACAAAATAGTTGCCTAGCCTAAAATTTTATTTTTATTTTTCTAATTTCTATTTATTGAAATACATAAAGTATGGCTAATTTCAAACAAAGCAGGTAATTACACTCAAAAATATATTTTATTTTAATTTTGGAATTATTTGCCCGGTGCAAAAATCACGTGCTCACATCCCCTTGTTCTTTTCAATTATTTACAGATTAGTTCCTTGAATGTGTATCGAAATGCCATACTGCCCTTGCTAAAAGGTTCTAGGCAATTCTATAGTGTTCTATTAGGTGTCTTTTACTTTGTTACCCTCACTTGCTAAGGTTTATTACAAGACTGCCTTTGAACTATTGATAATAGGTGAATTTGACTTTAACTATGCCCTAAATAATCACACTTTGTTGTTGAATTGATATTGTTTATGATGAAAAAATGCTTTGATTAATGTTTATTGGTGTGTTATAGGTACATATGAGCCATTGGATGCTAAAGGAGCTATTCTGGAGTCACAAGATGACAAAAAGGCCAAGTGAAGAGTTGAAGTGAAGTTAGATTGAAAAATTGAAGAAGAAGTCCTGCTTACTATTCATCCGCGGTTCACTCGCGACCGCGGATGAACCGCGGAAAAACAAGCTCGCGGATCTTTTTGAAGAATCAGAGAACTGTTCTGTTCACTGTTCGTCCGCGACCACGGACGAAACATGGAAGGCGCCGCAAATATTATTCCTAGTTTTGTACAAATTCAGTTTTAAGCCCTAAACCCTCTATATAAACCTCTAGTCCGCCCAAAAGAGGCAAGGCAAGCATTGTATTTATGACTAATTTTGCAAGATTATTAGTAAGAGAGAACTCTCTCAACCTATTCTTTTCTTTTATATCAATTATTTATATATGAATTCAATTATTATTCTTGTTTCTTTGAGCATGAGTAGCTAAATCCTTTTCTAATGTTTTGATGGAACCTTTTGGGTGATGAACTTCTCATTTATGTGATTACAAATAGTTAGCTAGATTTCTATTTGTTCAACTTCGTTCTTGTTGTAGTTAATTGGTAGACGTTTCGATTAGCTGTGCCTATTTAGTGTGCATAACTTGGAAAAGAGTGCATATTTAGGTATATTGTTGAACAACACCACACCTATTGGAGGAGTCTATAACTTTAGGTGTAAAGACGGGATTAGGAATAACGAAGTCTTGGGTGCAATCTTAAGTGAACTATTCAAATTAAAGCTAGCTAGGGTAGCTCGGGAGAGTGCACTAGTAAATTATTGTAATTGCTCGGGAGAGGGTTACGATACAAATAGCATTCATGATTGATAGAATATATTGACAATTTGTAAGAGCATAAACAGAAGGGATTCCATCAATAGGGGAAATCAATACCTTAGTCTTTCTACATATTATTTACCCAATATTCAATTCTTTCTTTTTAGTCTTTTAATTCTTGCAAAGTAGTTCGAAAATCTCACAAAAATATATTCAAAATTTGGGAATTGATTCGGAAGTGTTCTTGGGTTGTGAAAGTTGCAATTGGTAGGTTAATTCTCTGTGGGATCGACTTTGGACTTAATTGACTACGACCGTTGCTTGGACGTGAACCAATTTTGGCGCCGTTGCCGGGGAATTAACGGAATTATCAATTGCCATTGACAGAACTTCAAGATTCTTGTGTAGTCAGGTTCTTTCTACACTTTACATTGAATATTTTGACGGTTGTTGATTTGGGTACTAGGTGCATGCCTAGAAAATCTGCAAGGACTGGAGAACTAATTGAAGGACTCACAGACCCGAGCAAATTTTCCGGGCACGTAACAGGGCTATCAAACAAATTCAGCAATCTCAACAACAAATAAAACTAGACTTCGACATGGGTGACGTGAACGACCCAAACCAGCAAGCTGGGTTGAACATGCAAGAGGCACAGGAGGCGCATGAGGGTGTACTATTTGACTGGGCACAACCAACAGCGGATAATTTGGCAACTGCCGTTATTGTGCCAGCGATTCAAATTGAGTCTTTCCGGATTACCAACAACATGCTACACTTGTTGCAAAACAAGGGATTATTCTCTAGGACTCAGGTTGAAGATCCACAACAGCACCTGAAGAACTTTCTCTCGATATGCAAGACACAGAGGCAACCGAATGTGACTCCGAAGCCATCAGACAATTGCCCTTTTCGTTCTTAGTTACAGGGGCTGCACAGGTGTGGCTAAACTTACTCCCTATAGACTCTATTGCAACTTGGGATGAGTTAGTCAAACAATTCCACAACAAGTTTCATCCACCTAACAAGACAGCTCAACAAATTGATGAGATTGTGAGCTTCAAGCAAAAACCAATGGAGATATTACATGAACCTTGGGGCAGATTCAAGGGTATACTTGTTATGTGTCCTCACCATGGGATTCCTGAGCAGATGTTGGGTCAAAGGTTCTAAATGGGGCTTTCATATGGTATGAAGAATATTGTAGATGCTTCAGCAGGTGGGCTTTTCTGAGCAAGACTTTGAGAGAGGGCCAAAATTTGCTAGACGAGATGGCTCAAAATTCTGGGTGGACGACCAGGAATACTCCTATCACTCCAGTGGTACACTCTGTAACTCTGAATCCATCCAGCACTATGGAGGAGAACATGGCAACCTTATTGACACAAATGAGCATCCTGATGAAGAAGGTGGAAAAGTCTGGGGTCAAGCAGCATGTTCACATTGTAGATACCACCAATGGTGGTTTATGCACATCTTGCATTAGACAACACATAGGCAATCCATGGGCTGCACACCAAGAATATCATCATCAGCATGAAAACAAAAATTATGTGGCAAATTATGGAGGGCAGCGATAGGGTAACCAGAGTTGGGGTCATCAGGCTCCACTGTAGTACAGGCCTCCTCAGCCATAGTATAATGCCGCAGGTATGAGGCCACCACACAACATGGCTCCATATCCTAGACCTCAGAATTTCAGCAACCAGCAGTAGGGATATCATCCACCTCCACCGCAGCATGGGGGTACACATGACGATGGGTTTGCAAGGTTGGAAGCTATGATGCAACACGTAATTGGGTCAAATGCCAAAACCAATGAGAGCATAGATGCACATGATGCAGCTATCAAGAATATTGAGGTACAGGTGGGCCTGATTGCTATGTCTCTTAACAATCGTCCTCAAGGGATATTGCCTGTAGATACACAAACAAACCCAAAAGATCAAGTCCTAAAGCAGTTGATGGCAGTGACTTTGAGAAGTGGTAGAGATCTTAATGCTGAGAAGGAAGGAGAAAGAAGCAACACATAGGCTGAGACACTCACTTCGATGCCCATTGAAATGGATGAGTCCACCGGGTTGACAGAAGTTACAGTCCAGCCAGTTGCTGAAAATAAATAGATGCATCAAAGAACGGAGAAAGTAGCTGAACAGGTAGAGCAGTAGGTTGAAGAGAAAGTGATAGAAAAAGAAAAGTCCCAAGTTATTGGGAAGAAGAGCCCTCCACCACCATTCCCCCAAAGGTTGGACAAGCACCAAAAATAAGAGCAATACAAAAAGTTCTTTGAGATGCTCAAGCAAATCCAAGTAAACATTCCTTTAATTGAAGCTTTGCAAGAAATGCTTGGGTATGCTAAGATGATGAAAGACTTGATGTCATGGAAATTTAATTTCCAAGACTTGGCCACCGTGACTCTTACTCAGACTTGTAGTGCAATAGTCTCTAGACCCATAGCTGAGAAGATATCTGATCCAGGTAGCTTCATTATTCCATGCACTATAGGAAATTATGCCTTTGCAAAGGCATTGTGTGATTTGGGGGCAAGCATTAATCTTATGCCCTTGGTGATTTATAAGAGGCTAGGCATTGGGATAGCCAGGCCTACCTCCATGTTATTACAGCTTGCTGACAGGACGATTAAGCATCCATTTGGTATATTAGATGATGTGCTTATCTAGGTGGGAAAGTTCGTGTTTCCCCCCGATTTTGTGATTCTTGACTGCAAGGTGGACGAGGAAATTCCTATATTCCTATAATCTTAGGAAGACCATTCCTAGCCACCGGGAGAGCCTGATTGATTGTGAGACTGGGTAACTCAAGATGAGGTTGAATGATGAGAAGATCATATTCAATGTGCAAAAATCCATGAGGCGCCCTAGTCAGTTCGCGAATTTGCTCTCTTATTGATGTGGTTAATGTGATAGTGGAGACAGACGATGTAGAGTTGACCATTGAAGATCCACATGAAGCATGCCTAATGAACTTAGAAGAGGTAAATGGTGAAAGTCTAGCAGAATGGTTACTATCTCTTGAAGGCAAGGGGTTTTGGGAGAGAGAGCTTGAATTCGAGCCTCTACATTTAGAGAAAAGAGAGACCCCTCCTGCAAAGCCATCCATAGAAGAGCCACCAAAGCTTGAGCTTAAACCACTACCATCTCATCTCGGGTATGAATTTCTAGGTCCTAACTCCACTTTACCTGTTATTATCTCATCTGGTTTGTTAGATGTGCAGGCTCAAAAGCTTATACAGGTACTAAAAGAATGCAAGACTGCCATTTGGTGGACCATGGCAAACATAAAGGGGATCAGCCCCGCATATTGCATGCATAAGATTCTCCTGGAAGAGGGACACAAACCTTCCAGGGAACATCAAAGAAGGCTAAACCCAAACATGAAGGAAGTGGTGAAGAAAGAGGTAATCAAGTGGCTAGACGCGAGAATCATTTTCCCAATCTCTAATAGTAGGTGGGTTAGCCCAATTCAATGTGTGCCAAAGAATGATGGCATGACGGTGGTGAAAAACGACAATAATAAGTTGATCTCAAACTAGAACCGTCACCGGGTGGAGAATATGCATGGACTACAGGAAGCTGAATCTAGCCACTCGTAAAGACCACTTCCCACTTCCCTTCATTGATCAGATGCTTGACAGGTTGCCAGAGAGGTCACACTTCTGCTTTCCGGATGGATACTCGGGGTACAATCAAATCTCCATAGCCCCCTAGGATAGAGAGAACACCTCCTTCACATGCCCATATGGCATTTTTCCCTTTAGTAGGATGCCATTCGGACTATGCAATTCACTTGCCACATTCCAAAGGTGCATGATGGCTATTTCACTGATATGGTGGAAGACATTATGGAGGTGTTCCTAGAAGATTTCTCAATGGTAGGGAATTCATTCGATGAATGCCTTGTCAATCTGACAAGAGTGCTGAAACGGTGCAAGGAGATAAACTTAGTGCTAAACTGGGAGAAGTTCCATTTTATGGTACAAGAAGGTATAGTATTGGGGCACCTATTTCAAGCAAAGGTATTGAGGTAGACCGAGCTAAAGTTGATGTCATTGCAAAGTTGCCTCCACCAACATCCGTCAAGGCCATTAGAAGTTTTCTTGGACATGCCGGTTTTTATCGGAGGTTCGTCAAAGACTTCTCCAAAATATCAAACCCTCTCTGTAAGTTACTTGAAAATGATCACCCTTTTGTTTTTTCTGATGAATGCAGGATTGCTTTTGAGGAACTAAATAATAGGTTGGTCACAACACCCATCATCATTGCCCCCAACTAGGAGCAACCATTTGAGCTAATGTGCGATGCAAGTGATTACGCAGTGGGGGCAGTGCTTGGCCAAAGGAAAGGCAAGTTGATGCATCCAATCTACTATTCTAGTAGGACCTTGAGTGGAGCATAGCTAAACTACATAGTGACGAAAAAGGAGATGCTTGCAGTCGTGTTCGCTTTTGACAAATTCCGGTCCTATCTCATAGGATCCAAGGTAATTGTATACACTGACCATGCAGCTTTAAGATACTTAATTGACAAAAATGACTCTAAGTCGCGCCTAATTCATTGGGTGCTGCTTCTCCAAGAGTTCGACCTTGAAATACATGATATAAAGGGCACCAAAAATCAAGTCGCTGATCATTTGTCATGACTTGAAGGAGCTGAAATTATCAAAGAGAGCGGGAAAACTCCGGAAACCTTTCCAGATGAGCAGTTTCTCACCACCACTCTCCTTGAAGCGCCATGGTATGCAGATTATGCAAATTACCTGGCTACTGGTATTGTTCCTCAAGACCTCTCGTCGTCCAGAGGAAAAGATTTTTTCGTGAAAGCCAGCTTTATTGTTGGGATGAACCCTATTTGTTTAGGATATGTCTCGATAACATGATCCGGAGATGCATCCCCGAGATAGAACAATCTTCTGTTTTGCAGGCATATCATGCTTCAGCATATGGTGGTCACTTTAGAGGAGTGTGAATAGCCGCCAAGATACTTGAGGCCTGTTTCTATTGGCAAACGGTGTTTAAAGATGCGCACTTGTGGGTGAAGGGTTGCAACGAATGTCAACACAACGGGAACATCTCCCAGCGTCATGAAATGCCAATGAACCCTATACAGCAAGTGGAAGTGTTCGACGTTTGGGGAATAGACTTCATGGGGCCCTTCGTCAGCTCATACGAAAATAAGTACATACTTGTTGCGGTAGACTATGTGTCCAAATAGGTGGAAGCTGTAGCATTACCCTCCAATGATGCTATGGTGGTGGTGGGATTTCTGAAGAAGAACATTTTCACTCGTTTATGGACTCCAAGGGCTATCATTAGTGATGGGGGCACACACTTTTGCAACCGGGTGTTTGAAAAATTGTTGGCCTAATATGATGTGAAATACCGAGTTGCCACTCCATATCACCCGGAGACCATCGGGCAAGTTGAGATCTCCAACAGGGAGATAAAGAGTGTATTAACAAAAATAGTGAACACCACGAGGACCGACTGGTCCAGGAAGCTTGATGATGCATTATGGGCTTACATGACAGCATTCAAGACACCAATCGGCATGTCACCATACAAATTGGTGTTTGGGAAAGCTTGTCATCTACCTGTGGAACTAAAGCACAAGCATTGTCGGCACTGAAGAAATGAATCTCCGCTGGGTTGAAGCGGGGAAATCTAGAATGACCGGGTTGCATGAGTTGGAATAATTCCGGTATGTGGCCTTTGAGAGCACTAGATTGTACAAAGAACGAATGAATGGGATTCACGACCAAAATATCATAGAGCGTAACATCAAAACTGGGGACAAGGTACTGTTATACAATTCTAGATTACGTTTGTTCCCAGGCAAATTAAAATCAAGGTGGTTAGGCCCTTTTTCGGGCAATTGAGGCATTAGATTCGGGTGCTGTGGAAATTCAAACCATTCATGGTTCACACACGTTCAAGGTAAATGGATAGCGGTTGAAACTTTATGTTGGCATGGATGACATCGAGGACAAAGTGAAACTACGGCTAGAGGAACCTCAAAGGTTTAGCGAGCCTTAAAATGCGCTAACATGAGTTGTGCCACGACGTTGAATCAAGTGCTACGTGGGAGGCAACCCATGAACTTGTTGTAAGTATACTCATTATAGTTAGTCTATATATATAAAAAATAAATAAAAACTTCTGCCAGCAAACAGAAACATTTAGAGAAGGCCTTTGTTCGCGATTCATCCGCAGTCGCGGACGAACCGCGGAAAAAGGCCCTCTCTGAAGTTGACTGTTCGCGGTTCGTCCGTGACCGTGAATGAACCACGAACGACCGCGGTCAGTTCCGCGGTTGGCGGAAAATAAAAAAAAATTAATTCAAATCTTTTCCCTCCCCTCTTTAATAACCCTAAACATAACAAACCCCCCCCTATTCTTCAAACCCCAGCCGCCACTCCCCCCCCCAATTCCCTCTCTCTCTCTCTATAAATTCTCTCCTCCTTCTCTCTACAATCTCTCTTCCATTCTTCTCCACACAATTCCTCTACTTTGATCTTATTCTTCTACTACACTCCATTGTAAGTCTTCTTCTTTTGTTTTTCTTTCTTTCTTCTTTTAGTTCTTTAATTTTTATTATTAGCTTGGTAGATTTAATTAGTTAATTGTAGCTTAACATGTAAAATATGTATTATATATTGCTAGTATTAGTAGAATCCATATATATTACTTGGTTTGTGTAGTAGAATGTTATATGATTTTGTTTGGAATGTTATTGATGGCATTATGGTAGAGATTATGTTGTTGGGTCTCAAATTTAGTTGATAATGTTAATTTTGTTTTTTTGGTGACCCAATATGTTGGTTAATATAATTGATGTGTTGTTGGCCAAGGTGGGCATTTGTTGTTGTAGTATTTGGTTATTGAACTTTTAAGAGAGATATTGCCCAACTAGTGAGATGTTTGTTGTTGTATATGATTGGAGATGGTTTATGTTTAATTGGGTCATGTTAGATTGCCAAAATAAATAAGTGTGGGGTGCTTGAGGTAAGTTGGTGAAATTGTTAGATAAGTGGTTAAGTATAGGAGTTATGGGATGATAGCACTAAAGAGACGATTGTGGTAATCCACGGATGGTGAATTCTGAGTAGCCAACCAATGTTATAACATTATGCAATTTTTTTGTTGTTCTCTGTTGTGCAGGATCATAGCCCCTAAAAGATCAAGGCAGGGAGCTAGCTCGTCTAGGCAACCAACATATGATGAGTCGAGGTTCGCCAGCGAGGAGGCGGAAGCTGACTTCCACGCCAAGGCAGCTAAGGCCTGGCTCCAGGAAGTTGAAATTGACAGGTTAGCCCTTCGGTCTGAAAAGCCCGAGATATATGATGAACTTCGCCGCCGCGAAATGGAGTTCCTATTTAATGCACCGGCCCTCGTGAACAAGATGCTGGTTAGGGAGTTTTATGCGAATGCTCCATACTGGATGGCTAGTAGGGTATTTGTCCAAGGTAAGTTCGTCTACGCCCATGCACATGCTATTAGGCAGGCTCTTAGACTGCCAAATCATACTAGTGACGTGGACTACTACCACGATAGGCCTGGTGTCACCTAGGACATGCTAATTCAGGCCTTATGTGTTGATGGCATCCCTGTTTGTATAAGAAACAAAACACTCCACTCTAACTGCTTCACACACACTGCTAAATGTTGGTTTTCAATCATATGTAACCGGCTCTTGCCCTCCAGCAACACCACTGACGTAAACTTTAATAGGGAACTTCTAACATGGTGTTTTACCACACAGCGGGACGTGGACATCGCCCGATTGATTAGTGATGAGATGGTGATGAGGGGATCCCTCAAAGCCAAGGGTTTTTATTACCCATATCTCGTCACTACTTTGTGTCTTGGCCATCAGACTCCGGTCCTTGCCACGGATGGTGATCTCCCACCAAAAGCTCCATTCAGAGCTTCTCAAATCCGGGTGGGCCGAGACAATGACCTAATTGACTTGGATGCTGAGGTTGACCCTGTGCCGATTGCCCGGGCCAGGCATTCCACTGACTCGGCCGGACCTTCCAGGCACGCTCACCATGGAGCGAGTATGTCTAGGTCTGAATCAACCAGACCTATGATTAGGTCTATGGAAGAGGAGGTTTCGGACTTACGCACCTACGTAGATGGCCTACACACGTGCTTAGACGCAATGTCAAAGAGGCAAGCTCGGTCAGAAAGCAGATTCATGGCTTGGTTCTGAGCACTTGGTCGAGTATGTCACGTCGACGCATCCACCGTCTCCGACTCCGAGTGAGTCACAAGTAAGTTTTATCACCCCTCTTGAGCTATATTTTTATTATTATGTCATGAGGACATGAAATGATTTTAAGTGTGGGGTGGGTCACTTATCTTGTATATGTTGTACATAGTAGTTGTAGTTGAAAATAATAATAGCTGGCTTGGCCCGATGATGGACACTTGGCGACGGGTTTCTTAAGGGTCCAAGTCAGCATAAAAACACAAAAATATTAGAAAATTTGAAAAATCCAAAAATATGAGTAGAGGACCCTTCCTGATGACGGACTATTTAGGACAAGTACTCTTGAGGGAAGTAGTGCACGTAGGAATTTTTCTTTCTATTATTTTCTTTTTCTATGTAGTGTATCATCTCCCACTTGGTTTTTTTTTCACCACAGTTCTTTTCCAAGGGTTTTTATTAAACTAGGTTAGGTAGATTTTTCTTTTTTTAGGATTAGAGGGCAAAGGGTAACATGTAGCCCCAAGTATGCACATTAGCATAACTAAAATGAAACTGAGAATGTATTATCTAAGCTTGAC
Source organism: Nicotiana noctiflora (assembly GCA_032618575.1). Lineage (NCBI taxonomy): Eukaryota > Viridiplantae > Streptophyta > Magnoliopsida > Solanales > Solanaceae > Nicotiana > Nicotiana noctiflora. The sequence continues at coordinate 89,294 of JASVEL010004619.1, forward strand.
TGTAGATTCTAAATATGCCTTAAATTGCACGATACAACTTGCTTAAACATTGATAAGACTTTGTAGATGAACCGGATTCTAAATGAGTTGCATGATATGTGTGTGTGAGATTTTACTTACATTATATGTTTTACATGATACCTAGAACTTGTCATGTGTGTTTGCAAAGCGAAATAGAAGTTGTTTGGTTGTAGAGAGGATAGAGGCATTTCTTTGTGTAACCCCATAAATCAATAGACATGAATTCACCCGTACATAATATCCTAGTTCACCCCTTTGATCTTAAAGCCTATTCTTTGATAACCCTTGAATGTTCAAGAAAAATCAAAATCTTATATAGTTCTACTTTACCTCCTAGAAGCAATTGTATTGTAAAGAATATGCAAAAGTCTAAGTGTGGGGTGAAGGGAAATTGAAAAAGGGAAAATCAAGAATGAATGGTAGAAAATAGTGAACTAGCCAAAATAATGTAAATGTGTTGCAAAGCAATGAATTTTTTTTTTTTGAGAAAAAGAGATATATCAATGTATATATGAAAATTAGAAAGGTCAGTTACACCAACAAAAGAAATGTGGGGATTCAAAGTAAATATAGGTGAAGGATTGTTTAGGGGAGACATAAGGAAGAAAACGAAAAGGGAAGTTGTGAAAAAGAGAAGAAAAGTGCTTAGGGGGGTTAGCCACTATACCCAAAAGTATCCTACCCGTCCCATAGCCAATATTGCAACCCTTAAAGACCTCTTGATCTATAATTGAATAACTCGATTAGTGGAGTATTACACTAAGGGCAAGCCTATGGTGTGTCTGCATACATATGAATGTTCTTTGTTGAGAGTGAGTGAATTGTTTTTCTATATCTATAAGTTCCATGTTCTAAATTGTTTATGTGTGGGAACTTCTCTCAATATATTTTGTGAGGGCGTGTAACTCGAGAGGAAATTGGTAAATTTGCAAGTTTTTGATAATAACTAGAGTAAGCAAAAATGTGCTGGCATTTGAGTTTACGGTTAGGTAAGGATTGTGCATATCTTAGGTAATAATGAAAGATAGCTTTTGTGACATATATTGGGGGAGACATAACAAAACTTGGCCTAAAATGTGATTAAGGTTACTCCAGGACGAGCAATGGTTTAAGTGTGGGGTATTGATAATAGGTGAATTTGACTATAATTATGCCCTAAATAATCACACTTTGTTGTTGAATTGATATTGTTTATGATGAAAAAATGCTTTGATTAGTGTTTATTGGTGTGTTATAGGTACACATGAGCCATTGGATGCTAAAGGAGCTATTTTGGTGTCACAGGATGATAAAAAGGCGAAGTAAAGAGTTGAAGTGAAGTTAGCTTGAAAAATTGAAGAAGAAGTCTGACTTACTGTTCATCCGCGGTTCACTCACGACCGCGGATGAACCGCGGAAAAACAAGGTCGCGGAACTTTTTGAAGAATCAGAGAACTGTTCTGTTCGCGGTTCGTCCGCGACTGCGGAAGAACCGCGGAAAGCGCCGCAACTATTATTCCTAGTTTTGTACAAATACAGTTTTTAAGCCCTAAACCCTCTATATAAACCTCTAGTCCGCCCAAAAGAGGCAAGCACTGTATTTTTGACTACTTTTGCAAGATTATTAGTAAGAGAGAACTCTCTCAACATATTCTTTTCTTTTATATCAATTATTTATTTATGAATTAAATTATTATTCTTGTTTCTTTGAGCATGAGTAACTAAATCCTTTTCTAAGGTTTTGATGGATCCTATTGGGTGATGAACTTCTCGTTTACGTGATTACAAATTGTTAGCTAGATTTCTATTTGTTCAATTTCGTTCTTGTTGTAGTTAATTGGTAGACGTCCCGATTAGCTGTGCCTTATTAGTGTGCATAACTTGGAAAAGAGATTAGGAATAACAAAGTCTTGGGTGCAATCTTAAGTGAACTATTCAAATTAAAGCTAGCTAGGGTAGCTCGGGAGAGTGCACTAGTAAATTATTGTAATTGCTCGGGTGAGGGTTACGGTACAAATAGCGTTCATGATTGATACAATATATTGACAATTTGTATGAGCATAAACAGAAGGGATTCCATCAATAGGGGAAATCAATACATTAGTCTTTCTCCATATTATTTACCAAATATTCAATTCTTTCTTTTTAGTCTTTTAATTCTTGCAAAGTTGTTGTTCAAAAATCTCACAAAAATATATTCAAAATTTGGGAACTTGATTCGAAAGTGTTCTTGGTTTGTGAAAATTGCACTTGGTAGGTTAATTCTCTGTGGGATCGACTCTGAACTTAATTGACCGGATTATATTGACTACGACCGTTGCTTGGACGTGAACCAATTATGCCCAGTTTGTCCTTTATTTTGTAGGTAATTACAGAAATACTAGGCACTAAAGTCATTTTAGCCATATAGGCTCTATTAAATCTTCAGGAATGCCATTATTGTTTCCTATTATACCCTTATTATTTATCTCATTTTACCCGACCTACTAAGGTCTTGCAGACTAGGGTTAAGATTTATTTAACTAGTAACCACTTTTTATAACTGTTTTAAGACTTAGCTAATTTTAGAACCCAAAATCCTTTTCAAATTTAGCCAACATTTAGCATACCCAAAGCCCCTTATTTAACACATAGCCCCCTTATTAATACAAGGCAACTAATTAACCAATAGAGATAAGTTTTTAGAAACAACCACTTAATACAACTAAGAAATCAGTATAACCGCTTCATAACAAAGACAGCCACTTTAACGACCAATCTTTATTCTTTCAGAAATAGCCACATACTTTAGCTTTCAGAACTAACCACAAAATCTTTACAACCATGACCCAAGTCACAAAAGCATCCAAAGATTCAGAATGGACTCACAAATGAATCAGATTACAAATAAAGCAGTTCATTTTATTTCGCACATATAGAATTAATCGCAAATAAACTTTCAATCAATTAGAACTTAGAGGGAATGTTTGATAATGGTTGAATCCCAATTAATCAAAGCTTAATTATAGACAAAGCATGATGAACAAACACATAAATAGGCCTATTTACTCACGATTCATATGTAATAAACATTAAGAACCCTAAGAACGCTATAATAGATTTAGGCATGTGTAATAAAGCAGAGGTAGATCTTAAGCATGCAGAAGAGATAGGCTCACAAGAATATCAAGAAATATATCAAGTAAACATTTTTAGAATAAAACCGAATAATAAAATAGAAACAGAGATCTTAGCTTTTTGGGGCTTTCTTTTCCCTTCTCTTCTCTCTCTTTCTTTTCTTTCTTTCTTTCTTTTCTTTCTTTCTTTCTTTCTTTCTTTCTTCTTTATCTCTAGATTTCCAAAGTTTTGAAGACTTTTAGTCTTCTGACTGTTGGCCTTCTCCGATTAGGCTTCTTTTTGAGTTTTGGTAGGCAAGGGGTGGTCTGGGGCTTGGTTTGGAGGTTTTTGAGATAAGGTTGTCTCTGGGTGCTCGCCGGAGTAGGGTTCCAGTGAGCCTTTGTGTTACATTTGAAGAGTTCCAGTGACATTCGAGATCAGCCACGTAGATGAGGTGAAAGATCGCCTCAGGGTGGTCTTATCGTGTTAATATCGAAGGATGGTTCATAGATTTTGTGGTCGCTGGCTAGGGTTCCGACGACTGGAATTTCAAGAAGAAAGGGGATTCTTAATTTAATGGGGTTTTTATGGTGGTTGTAGGGTTTGGTGAGTAGAGTTGAGGCATTTGGTGGCTGCCTGAGCCAGAGACGGTGGTGGTAACAGGCCTGTTCGGCCAGTCTCATTGGGAGACCAAAGAGGATGAAGGGGATAGAATAGAGGCGGCTAGGGTTAGTAATGTGTATATGTGTGTGAATGTAATGAATTGAATGAAAATGAGGATATTTATACTCCCCTTGTCTCGTGTAATCCTGGCCTTCGGATCAACCAAGATCAACGGCTGGGATTTTTTTCTTTTAAAACGGCACCGTTTATTTATATGAGGTACAGCTTCATGTCCTTTAGATGCTTAATTTTGAACGGCCAGGATTATTTCGACATACTGCGTCGTATAGCTTTTAATGAAACTCAATGCCATCCGTCTGATTATTCCTTTGGACGGCCCATATTGGTTCCTTTTACGACGTCGTTTGATTTTTAGTGACGCCTCCTTATCTGGTTCGTTAGATTGATTTCATCAACGGCTGAGGTTTATATGGCCTGTATGCCGTCGTTTGGCTAAGAGCCTGGGCAGACCAGGCTGGTCATTTGGGCCCAATATGCTTGGGCTTATCAATTGTATATATATTTCATTACATAGCCCAAGTTGTATTGTATTTTTGTATTTTTGTTTTGTATTTTAATTATTTCTTTGTATTTTCTTTTGTATTTCAATCTTCTCTTTTTGTATTTATTTTCAATCGTTATATTTCTTTTATTTCCTATTTTTCCCTGATTTTTCTGGTACTTTATGATATTTTTTTGCCTATTTTTTTGTTTTTTCGGTATTTTGTATTTTTTTGTTGGTTTTTTCTAAATTTTCATATTTGTGTGATATTTTCTAATTGATTCCTTTTGTTGTTTTAATTTTAAATTTATTTTTAAAAACAAACACACAAATATTTCAATTAAATCACACAATTGCATTTTATATTTATATTGGAATTTATATGCTCAGGGCAAAAATCACGTGCTCACAGCAGTCCCTCTTTGCTCGAGAACACGAAGAGTTTCAGTGCAAAGACAAGTGAGCAGTAATGAGAGATTTTTTCCCACTGGAATATTCCGTAAGAAGCATTTTGAAAAAAAATTGACCGCACCCTGCTTCAGAGGTTGCCTACATATCCTGGGCTAAACATGAATCAGGTGAGTGTAGTTCAGGAAGGTCTGGTAGTTTGAAACTACCAAGACTTGCTGTTGCTGTTGTTGTTGCTATAATCACTGACTAACTCCTTAACACACCAGGATAAACTAAAAATAAAGAAGCTATTCTAAGCTATGATCTTGTGAGTTACAAGAAAATTCTATCTATGACTTGTCTTTTTGCATTGTCTTGCTTTTCCATATAACATGTTGCTCTTTATTTGTATCCTTCTTTTTTGTGAATTTTTGATTATTTCGTGCTTTTGATATACTGCATCCATCCATTCGCGTGACTTCAAAATATGCTCTTTGCTTCCAGGTCGATACCTGTTTAAAAGCAAAATAAAGAAAACTTTTTCCTCTGCCCCAGCGTCAAGCTTTCCATGTGTTATGGCGTTACTCTTGTTAGAAAAATAATTAAAATGCTGAAAAAGTATTCTCTCATTATATCATTGGCGGTTGAACAGAAATTAAAATGCTGAAAAGTATTCCCTCGTTATACATGTGGGCGGTTGAACAGAAATTAAAATGCTGAAAAGTATTCCCTCGTTATACAGGTGGGCGGCTGAACAGAAATAAAAATGATGAAAAGCATTCCCTCTTTATATAGGTGGGCGCCTGAACAGAAACTAAAATGCTGAAAAGGATTCCCTCGTTATACAGTGGGCGCCTAAACAGAAATTAAAATGCTGAAAAGTATTCCCTCGTTATACAGGTGGGCGCCTGATGCATGAAACAAAAAATGCAAAAAAAAAAAAATTATTCCCTCATTATCCAGGTGGGCGCCTGATTCATGAAATGAAAAATGCAAAAAAATATTCCCACATTATCTAGGTGGGTGCCTGATGCTTGAAATGAAAAATGCAGAAAAATATTCCCTCATTATCCAGGTGGGCGCCTGATGCATGAAAATTAAAATGCGGAAAAATATTCCCTCGTTATCCAGGTGGGCGCCTAATGCATGAAATGAAAAATGCAGAAAAATATTCGCTCGTTATCCAGCTCAGCGCCTGATGCATGAAAATTAAAATGCTGAAAAGTATTCCCTCGTTATCCAGGTAGGCACCTGATGCATGAAATGAAAATGCGAAAAAATATTCCCTCATTATCCAGGTGGGCGCCTGATGCATGAAATGAAAAATGCAAAAAAAAATTCCCTCATTATCCAGGAGGGCGCCTGAATAGAAATTAAAATGTTGAAAAGTATTCCCTCGTTATACAGGTGGGCGCCTGAACAGAAATAAAAATGCTGAAAAGTATTCACTCGTTATACAGGTGCGCGCCTGAACAGAAATTAAAATGCTGAAAAATATTCCCTCATTATACAGGTGGGCGCCTGAACAAATATTAAAATGCTGAAAAGTATTCCCTCGTTATACAGGTGGGCGCCTGAACAAAAATAAAAATGCTGAAAAGTATTCCCTCGTTATACAGGTGGGCGCCTGAACAGAAATAAAAATGCTGAAAAGTATTCCCTCGTTATATAGGTGGGCGCCTGAACATAAATTATAATGCTGAAAAGTATTCCCTCGTTTTACATGTGGGCGCCTGAACAGAAATTAAAATGCTAAAAAGTATTCACTCGTTATACATGTGGGCGCCTGAACAGAAATTAAAATGCTGAAAAGTATTCCCTCGTTATACAGGTGGGTGTTTGAACAAAAATAAAAATAATGAAAAGTATTCCCTCGTTATACAGGTCGGCGCCTAAACAGAAATTAAAATGCTGAAAAATATTCCCTCAGTTTGATAACTGGGGTGTGAATTTTGAAAAGATAATACATCCCTTGCTGTTTGGGTAGGTTCCTGATTCTTGAGTGAGTCCTCCTTTGTTGAGTTTCCCCTTTTATTGCTATTTATCATTTTGATGTTTTCTTCCACATTGGTCACATTCACTTTAAAGTGATTAGTGAGAATTTGAATCTTTTGTCCCTGTCTAAATCAATGAACAATCTAATTAGTTATAAAATGATGGTTAGCAACTGGCATTCTTGCTGGCCTTGCTTCCATTGTCCGCCTCTTCTTGTTTGATCCTGCTTTGCAATTCATTGCCATGTTTTCTCGATTTTCTCTTGCACTCCTCTTTTGGTTTTCTCCCTTTTTGTTTCTTTTCTTTTCATTTTCCTTCGTCGTTGATCGCCATACTCTTTTTTATTATCTCTTTTCCTTTTACCCAGTTTATTATGCCTTTTAACATGAGAAGCTGGTAGTTAGATTTTGACTGGCAACTGGTTTTGATCAATGAAATGCAAAAATATGAATTTGAGGGGGGTAAGGGTATTTTTTGAAGTAAAAACAGAACTTCTCTGGGTATGACGGCTGATTCCTTTGACCATGCCAAGTATTTAAATACCCGACCTAGTCTGTTCAATCGAATCGTTGCTATCTCATTTTCCTTAAACCCAAACCTTTCTTATTTTTTGCTGTTTTTCCTCTTTCATCAAAATGTTCTTCACTTTCGCCTTATGGTGCCCGTTAAGGTTTTCACCAATAAGACTCTCTCATTTATTTTTCTCTCACCTTACATTCGCCTTATGGCGCCCGTTAGGGTTTTCACCAATAAGACTTTCTGATTTATTCTTCCCTCACCTCACATTTGCCTTATGGTGCCCATTAGGGTTTTCACCGATAAGACTCTCTCATTTTTATTTTCCGTTATTGTTTTTCCAAATCTACCAGTATTGTCCATGCCATGTTTCTCCTCATTCTTATTGTATCATCATTTACTTGAAATTAATCAGAAGGTCATTCTTTGGACTGCAATGTGGCTTTTGGATGGGTTTAGAAAGAAAGGTATAAAGGCTCAAAATTTATATGTGGGTTCAAAATATTTATAACTCTCGGAATTATAAACATAACTTCTGCCCCAATTTCAATATTTGGGGAATCTTGGATTTTGTTTTGTCATGACTGAACCTCACTGCGGCTGCCTACGTACCCTTTCGAGATCAAGTCAGACGTAGTTCAAATCATAAGATCATTCGTCTTTTGACTTTTTCTCGATTTTCTTTTGTATTATTTTTTTTCATCATTTTTCTTTCATTTTCTTCATTCTCATTTTATCATTCTCTTTTCTTTTCTTTTCAATATCTTGTTCATAATTAATTCTGAGAGAGGGATATGAAAGAATAATACAAACAGGCTCAACAGGGTATCACTTGATAAAGTGTTTGGATAGCGAATAAAATGCCTTCATCATTTCAATTTCAAAATTATGACAAATACAATTGTACATATGAAAAAAAAGAATCATACATAATATATCTTGATTGCATCTGAGTAGATAGTAGTCTCTACACATTTTTCTTTAACATCTATTAAATATAAAGCTCCGTTGGACAATACCCGGGATACCATGAACGACCCTTGCCAATTAGGTGCAAACTTTCCTTTTGCTTCAGCCCAGTGTGGCAAAATACACCTTAACACCAACTGTCCAACTTCGAATTTTCGTGGACGTACTTTCTTGTTGTATGCTCTAGCCATCCTCTGCTGATATAACTGTGTGTGGCATACCGCCGCAGACTTTTCTCATCAATCAAGCTCAACTGTTCTAGCCGAGCTTTTACCCATTCATCATCATCAATTTTAGCCTCAGCTATGATCCAAAGGGAAGGTAGTTCAATTTCTGCAGGTGTGACTGCCTCTATTCCGTACACCAATGAGTATGGTGTTGGGCCAATTGAAGTACATACAGTTGTACGATAACCCATGAGAGCAAATGGTAATTTTTCATGCGACTGTCTTGACTCTTCAACCATTTTCTTGAGGATTATTATTATTTGCAGCCTCTACTGCTCCATTTGCTTTAGGCCTATAAGGTGTAGAGTTACGGTGCAGGATTTTGAACTTTTAACATGCTTCTGCCATGAGGTCACTGTTCAGATTTGATCCATTATCTGTGATAATCACCTTAGGAATTTCAAAACGACAAATGATATTTGTGTGCACAAAATCCACTACCGCCTTCTTTGTCACTGCTTTGAATGTCTTTGCCTCCAACCATTTAGTAAAATAATCAATTGCTACCAAGATAAATCTATGCCCATTAGATGTTGCGGGTTCTATTGGTCCGATGACATCCATGCCCTAGGCGACGAATGGCCACGGTGCTGACATTGTATGCAACTCATAGGATGGGGAGTGAATGAAATCTCCGTGTATCTGACATTGGTGGAATTTTCGCACATATCTAATGCAATCACGCTCAATGGTGAGCCAATAATGTCCTGCTCTTAGTATTTTCTTGGCCAAAATATATCCGTTCATATAAGGTCCGCAAGCTTCTGCATGTATTTCAGCCATAGTTGTGTCAGCTTGTTGTGCATCTATACATATCAATAGACCCAAATCTGGTGTTCTTTTGTAGATAACTCCTCCACTGAAGAAAAATCCATTTTCTAATCGCCTTATAGCCCTTTTTTGGTCCCATGTGGTTTGCGCTGGGTACACTCATGTCCTCAAGTATTCTCTGATGTCATGATACCATGGCTCACCATCCAGTTCTTCTTCCACGGTGAAACAATAAGTATTTTGATCACGAACTTGTATCTATAGTGGATCTATGTAAGCTTTATCTGCATGGTGCATCATGAATGATGGTGTGGCTAGAGCATCCGCTACTTCGTTGTGCATTCTTGGGATATGCTTGAACTCTATGGATTGAAATCTTCGAGATAGTTCATGCAGACATTGTCGATAAGGTATAAGTTTCAAATCCCTTGTCTCCCATTCTCCTTGAATCTGATGTATCAAGAGATCCAAGTCACCCATGACCAAAATATCCTGAACACCCATGTCTATTGCCATTCTCAATACCAATATGCATGATTCATACTCGGCCATGTTATTAGTACAGATAAATCGAAGTTGAGCGGTAACAGGATAATGCTAACCCATTTCTAAGATGAGTAATGCTCCAATTCTGACTCCCTTACTGTTGAAGGCCCCATCAAAGTACATTCTCCAGCCTGGCATATCATCTTGCTCCACTTCTTCAATATTCATTGTCTCCTCATCAGGAAAATATGTCTTTAGTGGTTCATACTCATCATCAACCGGATTTTCTTCCAAATGGTCAGCAACTGCTTGTGCCTTCATTGCCATACGAGTTACATAAATGATGTCAAACTCTATATGTAGAATTTGCCATTTAGCGAGCCTTCCTGTGGGCATAGGCTTCTGGAATCTATACTTCAGTGGGTCCAACCGAGATATCAGATAAGTAGTATAAGCTGACAAGTAATGTTTCAATTTCTGTGCAACCCATGTTAAAGCACAACATGTTCTCTCCAACTGAGTGCATTTTACCTCGTAAGATGTAAACTTCTTACTAAGATAATATATTGCTTGCTCTTTCTTCCCTGTTTCATCGTGATGTCCCAGTACACAGCAGATAGAATTATCTAACACAGTCAGATAAAGGATTAAGGGTTTTCCCGATTCTGGAGGAACCAATACAGGAGGATTAGCCAGATATTCCTTAATTTTGTCAAATGCTTCTTGACATTCATCAGTCCAATTTACCGCAACATCTTTCTTCAACAATTTGAAAATGGGCTCACAAGTCGACGTTAACTGAACAATAAATCTGCTAATATAATTCAACCTGCCCAATAAACTCATCACTTCTTTCTTGTTCTTCGGTGGAGGCAAATTCTAGGTTGCTTTTAACTTTGACGGATCTAATTCAATACCACGCCGACTTACTATGAACCCCAATAACTTTCCTGATGGCACTCCGAAAGCACACTTTGCTGGATTGAGCTTGAGATTATATCTTCGGAGCCTCTGGAAAATTTTTCTTAAATCCTTGATATGGTCACATTGCTTTCTGGACTTGATAATGACATCATCCACATATACTTCAATCTCTCAATGTATCATGTCATGAAACATAGTGGTCATTGCCCTTATATATGTATCCCTGGCATTCTTTAACCCAAACGACATCAGCCTGTAGCAATATGTTCCCCAAGGCGTGATAAAGGCCGTCTTTTCTGCATCTTCTTCATCCTTTAGAATCTGATGATAACCCACATAAAAATCTACAAAAGAAGTAATTTCATGCTTGGCGCAATTGTCGATTAATATATGGATATTTGGCAATAGAAAATCATCCTTTTGACTAGCTTTATTAATGTCTCGAAAATCAATGCACACCCTAGTTTTTCCGTCCTTTTTTGGAACAGGCACAACATTAGCTAACCAGGTGGGATATTTAGTGACCCGTATGACCTTCACCTCGAATTTCTTGTTAACTTCTTCTTTTATTTTCATACTAATGTCCTTTTTGAATTTCCTTAACTTTTGCTTTACTGGCCGGCATTCTGGATAAATGGGCAATTTATGTACCACCAAATCAGTACTGAGCCCGGGCATGTCATCATAAGACCAAGAAAATATGTCCTTGTACTCATGTAACTTCACTGAGGGAAGTCTCTAAATGCACACTAATCTTTTTTCTCGGTCATTCTCCTCAGTTCCCAAATTAATAGACTCCGTCTCATTTAAGTTCGGTTTGGGGTTTTCTTCGTAATGACTCAAATCTTTACTAATTTCCTCCAGTACTTCCTCATCCTCATATTCCACTTCATGTTCATTTTTAATTTCCTGTATAACTATTCGATTATCAAGACTGGACCGGGAATCCTTCATGCATGACATATCATTAGAATCACCAAATATTGAACTGTACAAAAGAAGAAAAATAAAATAAGGCAATAATGGATGAAGAAAAGAAATTGCATTTCATTGAAATTTTGAAAGGTAACAAGAGTTGGCTACATTTCATTTGACGGGATATGGGATTACAATTTTAAAACAACAATTTTGGGAATGAAATATTAAAAGCTAACTACCACAACTCCAACCTCATCGGAAGAGGAGTAGCTTCCCAGTTATTTAGCGTAGTGTGGGGTCCCACAAATTGAACGTCCATTTTGCTTGTTCCTTCACCGATCTCCAACACATTCACATCTTCAAATAGCCTCTCAAATCTTGCTAAAAGCTCTTCATCCGGTTTTATCTCCACACAGATTGGCATGAAAGTTGCCAGACGTCTCTGTGTACCAGGCTTGACAAAGGAGTTGGCTAGTTTTGGGATAGGTTTGCGGAGGAACCACCCTTTCTTCTTCAATTTCTTAGCTCTCTATATATCAGCAATGATTTGTTTGAAACCCAAGCCAAAAGTATCAGTACTGCCTCGAAGGTGGATCGGCTGTGTTATACCTTGCAAGGTTAACCCTAAGGCCTTTCCTGGAGAAAACCCATTCTTTATCATCTCCTTGGCGACCATAACTTCTGCAGGGGCCACCGTGGGTATTGGCATATTTTCTCCCTCAGATATTTTGTTCATGATTACGGTGTCCATTACTTGGTACACCCACGGACCTTTATCTCCTTCAACTTCCTAAAATGGTGTAATAGCATTGCAAATATCATCTTCCCCGTGCACTATTATCTCTTACTGCTCCTACTCAAATTTTACCATTTGATGCAAATAAGAAGGTACTGCTTTCGCAGCATGAATCCACGAACGTCCTAACAAGATCTTGTATGATACAGCGACATCTAGTACTTGAAACTCCATAGTGAAATCCACAGGTCCAATAGTAAGCTCTAGTATGATATCCCCCACGGTGTTCTTTCCGCCTCCATTAAAACCCCTTACATATACACTATTCCGATGAATTCTCTCATGATTGACTTTCACCTTCCCCAGGGTTGACAATGGACAGATATTGGCACTTGACTCATTGTCAACCAAAATACGGGTTACTAGAGATTCTTCACATTTTACTGTGAGGTATAGTGCTTTATTATGCTCTGCCTTCTAGTGGCAACTCGCTGTCTGAAAATGCAATTTTATTTGTTTCAAAGATATTGTTTGTGAATTTCTCCAGATGACATACCGAAATCCTCTCCAATACGTGGGATTCATTTAAAATCTTCATCAGCGCCTTTCTATGTTCATCAGAATGAATTAGAAGGGCTAACAACGATATCTGCGCGGGCGTCTTCCTCAATTGCTCAACTATAGAGTAGTCTTGAGCTTTCATCTTCTTCAAAAGTTCCTCAGCTTCCTCCTTAATGATTTCCTTCTTCACGTAAGTTGGGTTTTCTTTCCTCACTTTTGTCTTTCTCAGTTCATCCGGGGCAAAGCATCGCCCGGAGCGAGTTAAACCATGAGATTCACAAATTTCTCCTTTAACTTCTTTCCCTTTATACATCACTGTCACCTTATCATAATTCCACGGTACAGCCTTGGTATTCACAACTGGCATCTGCACAACTGGTTTGATAACCACCGGCTCTACATAAGCTCCCTTCACGATCAACAAAGGCTTCACTCCCAGGTACTATTACTTTCACGGGCTCAATCATTGATGTCTGTTTTGCTGGTAACTCAATTGACACTTTCTCTCTTTCAACTTCCCCCTCAACCTTATTGTTTGCTTTAATTGTCATCACTGTTTGAGAAGGTTTTCTGCAGCTCTCTCCCTGTTCTACCTCTATCATATGTGTCTCATGATGTGCTGGCAAAGGATTCTGCGTTATATTGGGAGTTTCTAGAGCTTGCACCTTAATTCTTCTGGAATCAATAAGTTCTTGTATTGCGGACTTTAAGTGCTAACACTTGTCCGTATCATGTCCCGGTGCCCCAGAACAGTATTCACAACGGACAGATTCGTTTAGATTTCAAGGTGGAGGATTGGGAATTTTAGGTTCAATAGGGCTCAACATCCCTAATTCTCTCAAACGATGAAAAAGACTGGTATATGATTCTCCAAGATGAGCGAATGATCTCTTCCTTTGAGCCCTATCACCTTTTGCTTCTAGATCCGGACGGAAGTTAGGTCGATTTGGATGTAGGTTTTTGAAGGCAGATAGGCATTTTGTGCATTGTAGACATTTTGCGGAGCAGGGGTACGCCATGAATGTGGAGGCGGTGGGTAAGGTTGAGAGCATGTTGGAGAAAGAACTGTGGACTGGTTAGAAGATAATATGGTTGAGGTGGATTATATGGTGGTGGTGGATATGGTTGGTATGGGCGAGGTTGATGATGATATGGGTTAGGGCCCCTGGACCAAGATCTACCTTCAATAACAGCCACTTCTTCCTTTTTCTTCTTCCCAATCGACCCTCATGTTCCCGTCTGTATTGCTTGGTTTGTAGCCTTGATCGTTGAGTAGCTCCTAATCTTATTCGTCTTTAAAACTTCTTCCACAAAGCTTCCCATCTTTACTACCTCGTTAAAGGTTTTTCCAATTGCAGACACCAAATGTCCGTAGTATGTCGACTCCAAAGGTTGTAAGAAACAATCCACCATTTCTCCTTCTTTCATTGGTGGGTCTACACGTGCAGCCTGTTCCCTCAACCTGAATCCATACTCCCGAAAGCTTTCTCCGGGTTTCTTCTCCATCTTAGTCAATGATAATCTACCAAGGACAATTTCCAAATTATAGTGGAAATGATTTGCAAATGATTGAGCTAAATCATCCCAAATGAACAATCGGGTTTGATCTTATCGAGTTTACCATTCTAATGCAGAACCACTAAGGCTTTGACTGAAATAAGCCATGAGTAATTCATCTATTCCTCCTGCTCCGCGCATTTTACTGCAGTATCCTCTCAGATGGGCCACTGGATCTCCGTGACAATCATACATGTCAAACTTGGGAAACATAAGTGCGGCAGGTAGCTGTACATCAGGAAAGAAACATAATTCTTTGTATGCCACACTAACTTGGCCTCCCATCCCCTACATATCACAAAACGACTGCTCAAGACTCTTTATTTTACGGGCCATCTCCTCATGTTCAAGGTTTCTAGTAGGTTTCTCCTCCTCCTCATGCCTATGAGTGGGGTGTAAGAATCTTGTTGCCAGAAAGTGGGTTCTGGCGGGTAGTAATGTGTATCTTGGACATAGAACACAGGTTCGTTGGAAGATTTGGGTAAAGTAGATGGTGGCGGTACCACATATACTGGAGCGACCTGAGGTGGTGGTGGTGTAGCATGTTTCGGCAGAGGTGGTGGTGCTTGTGATGTTGTAGCATAGTAATACGGGTAAGTTGGATATTGTGACGACCCAAAGGGGTCATCACTGTTTTATTAATCATTTCGAGCTTTTGAGGTCTTGAAAACCTCATTTATAGTTGCCTCGATTTGCGTGACAGTCCGGGCACAAAGCTGGAAAATATTTATGTTGAAATATGTGAAATAGGTGAAAAAGTTGAAGAATTTTGATATTAATATTGATATAGTTGACTTTGGTCAACATTTTTGGTAAACGGACCCGGATCCGTGATTTGACGGTCTCGGAAAATCCGTAGAAAAATATGGAACTTAGGCGTATGCCCGGAATTGAAATCCGAGGTCTAGAACACCGGTAAAAGAATTTTTCTGTTAAATTGTTTTCTGAAAATGTTTAAGGAAAATGAAACTGAATTTTGATTAAAAAGTACTGGTATCGGGCTCGTATTTTGGTTCCGACGCCCGGTACAGGTCATATATATTGGTTAAGTGCTTCCTGTAAAGTTTGGTTGAAAACGGACGTCGTTTGACGCGTTTCGGCCTTAAATTGGAAATTTTGGAAATTATGAAATTTGAAAGAATTCTTGAGTTTTAAGGCTCAATTCATTGATTTTGATGTTATTTTAGCGATTTGATCGCGCAAGCAAGTTCGTATGATGTTTTTGAGTTAGTGTGCATACTTGGTTTGGAGTCCTGAGGGCTCGGGAGTGTTTCAGAGGTGGTTTGGAGTGTTTTTGGATTTGAAACCACAGCAGAAATTCTGCTGTTTCTGCACAGGGATTTTGTACTACGCGATCGCGGCCTCATCCACGCGATCGCACCGCATTGGCCAGTCCTTCTACGCGATCGCAGCATTCCTCACGCGATCGCGTAGCTTCCAGTTTTTCCCCTACGCGATCGCAGTCATGTTCACGCGATCGCGTAGCTTCCAATCTTTTCTCCACGCGATCGCAACCTTTTTGCACGCGATCGCATAAGAGGCCAGTCTTTCCTCTACGCGACCGCATCCCAATTCACGCGATCGCGTAGGGTAAATTTCCGCCCAGTGAATTAATACCCAAAACAGAGCACTTACGGGATTTTATCCCATTTTCACAAAATCCTTTCTTCTCCACAGCTCTTAGGCGATCTTTGGGGCATTTCTTCATCAAAGTTCATTGGGTAAGTATTGTTTAACTCGTCTTCTTCATTTTCATCAACATCAATCAAATTCTTAGGCTTAAACATGTGTAAATTGGTTGAAAAATTTGAGAAATGGGTATAGTTAGGGCTTTCAAAGAATTTGCGATCAAGACCTCGTTTTTGAGTCGAACTTCAGAACAAATTGTATATTTGAACTCATGGAGGATTGGGTGAACTTATTTTGGTTCGAAACTTGAGTTTCGATTATGTGGGCCCGGGGTCGATTATTACTATTCCGGGCAGAATGTTGTAAAAACCATATTTAGCAATATGAACTAGTTTGTTAAGTAGAATTGATGATATTAAATCAATTGTGTATAGATACGATTGGATTGGAGTCAAATTCGAAAGGAAAAGGCATTGCTACGGATTGAATCGTTTGTAAACTTTCGAGGTAAGTGTTTGTTCTATCCTAGCTTGAGGGAATAGGATTATGTGCTATGTGTTATGTGATCGAGTGCGGTGTATGGGCTGTGGTGACGAGCATCCATACACTGGCATCTAGTATGACCGTGAGTCGTTGTTAATGCTTAGTGTGAGACATATTTGCAGATAAATTGTTGAACCTTTGCCAGGTTGTAGAATTGTTATTGTTCCCCCTTGTCGGGACTTGTTGTGAAGATGATTATTGATTGCCCTTGTTGGGACGGTTTATGAATTACTGTTTCATTCTTTGCCCTTAACTGTGATTGTTATTTGGGTAAGGAAGAGTGATAATGCACGAAGCGTGATGTCGTGCCTTGATTTATTATTTATGCACGAAGGTTAATGCCGTGCCTTGTTATTGATTATGCACGAAGGTTAATGTCGTGCCATGTTTTATTATTTATGCACGAAGGTTAATGTCGTGCCATGTTTTATTGATTATGCACGAAGGATCATGCCGTGCCTTGTTATTGAACCATGTACGAAGGATCATGCCGTACCATGGATGCGAGGATGAGAGTAAAAGCACGAAGGGTGATGCCATGCACTTTATTTGCTTATTTGGCGAGGATGAGAGTAAGAGCACGAAGGGTGATGCCGTGCACTTTATTTGCTTATTTGGTGAGGATGAGAGTAAAAGCACGAAGGGTGATGTCGTGCAACTATTTGCCATTCCTTGACTTGATATTACTTGTTTTTCCATTATCTTTTATTTGGGTGATGCCGTGCAACTACTTGCTATTCCTTGACTTGATATTACTTGTGTTTCCATTATACTTTATTTTCCTTGTGAACTTATTAACTGTTGTTAATTGTTGAGTTCCTTTGAGATATTCCTTATTGTGTTATTACTTGGTTAATTCTTGTTATTTGTGGTAATATATATATTAAAGAATTGGGATCGTGTGGCACGCCGACCACTTTTAGAATAAGAAATGGGATCGTGTGGCACGCCGACCACAAGGTGATTTGAATCTTGGCATTGGCCATAGTTGCCGGTAGCCTATTGATACAGATGGGATCGGGTGGTACGCCTACCACAAGATATAATTTATTGATACAGATATGGGATCGGGTGGTACGCCTACCACAAGATATAATTTATTGATACAATTGGGAGCGGGTGGTACGCCTACCACGAGATATGAAAAGAAAAATAAAGAATTGAGACACGAAAGTAAGATTTAATTCGGTTGATTAGATTACTCTGGATATTATGAGTTATTGGTTGTTATTGCAGAGTAGAGTATTTCTTTATAAATGTTTTTGTATATATATATATATATATATATATATATATATATATATATATATATATATATTTCAATTGACAGGTTTATGTGGGTGTCCGGTCCTAGGCTTGTCACTACTTCGCCGGGATAGGCCAGGCACTTACCAGCACATGGGGTCGGTTGTGCTGATACTACACTTCTGTGCGTTTTTGCACAGGTCCAGGTTACGATCAGGAGCAGCAGCAGTAAATCTTTTGCGTGGGAGTTGATCATATTTGAGACCGAGGTAGCTTGCAGACGTCCGCAGGCCCGGCATCTCTCTCTTTACTTATGTTCCTAGCTGTAGTCTCTTTGTTCCGAGACAAACAGATTATGTTATATTTCTTTCAGACTTTTATTTGTAGTATTCAGTAGTAGTTCGTGAGTTGGTGACTCCACGTCTTGGGTAGAGGATTTCAGTATGGTTTTACCTTGAAACTGCTTAATACTATTTCCATAAAGTCTTCCGCACTTATTTAATTAAAGTTATGGTTTGTTGATAAATTAATTATGAAATTTTATTAAAAACAAGATAGTATGAATACAGTGGCTTGCCTAACTACCACGAGTAGGCGCCATCACGATCCCGATGTTGGGGAAAAATCCGGGTCGTGACAAGTTGGTATCGGAGCACTAGGTTGCATAGGTCTCATAACTCACGAACAACCTTAGTAGAGTCTGAGGGATCGGTACGGAGACGTCTGTACTTGTCCTCCAGAGTCTATTGAGTTAGGAAAGAGTCTCTCATTTGTTCTTTCTTATCGTGAGAATTTGTTCTTCAAAGTGTTAAGTTAAATTTCCACTCTTGTCTTCCCACGAATGGCGTAGTCACGTACCGCTTATCCAGCCGAACAATGGCACAGGCTGGTGATAGATCAACTATGCCTTCAAAAGTTTTACGGAGGACGGATAGGTTTCACCAAAGTCTTCGCTACCACCTTCAGCGGTGCATCTTTTGAGAACCCACGAGATTGTGCTTGACAGTTCTTATGAGGAATTACAGAACGTGGGAATAGTCGAATGCGAGGGGTTCATTTTACTATGCTACGGAAGGCACATAGAAGTAGTGGGAAGATAATGTATTTACCACACCAGTTATGGTCCCAACGGAAGATGCAATTATATCAGGAGATCACCTAATAAATCGTGTTGGGTTTCAACGGACCTTGACGTCCGGTCGATGTGTTGGAGTTGTGAAGGACAAATATGGTGAGTTATTGGACTGTATATATATGGTATGGAAAGGTCCTCTAAATAATTTATACATATTTAAGGTTGGTTCCTTTCATGGGGTAAGAAATCGCCCCGGAGAATAACGAAGAGTTTGTGAGTAAACGGGGTAGCTCAGCAGTGTTAAGCCAACATAGCAAAAGAGGAAATTGGCCATCAATGTTTGTGACAAGCTTACCAAGAGGGCAAGCCGGCCAATGCAACGCTATCTACTAAACTCTATTTTTAGAAAATGTTATGAAGACGTCACCCCGAGATTCTCTGCAATATGTAGTATATGCGATCTGAACGGTTGTACCAGGTCACGATGACTGTGTCCGAATATATATTGTCATGAACAACAAGTTAACTGAGCCTTAAAGGAATTGCTGTGAATGTGAAATTTTGAAGAAATAAAATTTCAGGAAAGCACTCAGGCTACGCGCTCCATTGCAGTTAATATTTATCCTACATGGCCAGCCAGATGTATAGGTCAGGATGTTAGAGGTGGAGACCCAACCATTGATATAATTTTTATGGTATGAGGGAGGTCACTACACTAGATGGTGTCATCACGTGTATAATTCAGATTGTTATAAACAGAATAATTTTCCCTTAATTTGATTTGGTTTTTGAAAGAAAATTTAGGCGAGTCTGTTTAACATGCTCCATTCATGAGTGAGCTTCGTAATCATCAAATCTACTTATGTGAATATTCACGCTGTGCTATTAAATAGAGATAATTATCTCTATTATTATGTATCGGTCACTAGGAATATTGATGAGGTCAAAAGTGACGTTATATTAATTATTACAATGGGAATGAATTCCTGAAATAACTATTTTCAATGGTTAAATTGTATACCATGTCGGTATGAGGTTTCTTTTATGTCGTGATACTCTTTGACGGACAATAGTTGAAAAGAAGAAAGAAAGGAAATGAAAAACATCAGTGGCACAATGTGCAAATACTTGTGATTTAGAGTGGAGGATGAGATCCTCAAAAATTTTGTATAACGTGAAAATATTTGTTTTAAAAACCGAGCTACAAGCTGCGGTGAATATTATATGAGGACAAGGTCCTGGTGGTGAAAAGTTTGTGTTTAAAATTTTCCCTTTCTGGAAATAAAAATATAGCACAATATCCTAAATTTGAGCCATGCATGTTAGGATTATTTGACAATCCTTGCATAGTTTCTATTCATATCTAACCATTTCTATTTTGTAACCATGGAGTTATAGACTTTGAGAGGAGCACCAGCTAAGAATAAATATGACTCATTAATTGGGGAAAGTAATCCTGAGGTTTTCATACCTCATTGTGAGTAAAATGGGAGTTTTGGAATAAGATATTTGATAACAGGGTTAATTGACAATGTTGTAATTTAAGAACAACTCTTATGGCCAGACTTCAGAGTCATGAATATATGCATACGCATGAGGTGTTCGTGCCTTATTTAGACTTGTTCGTTGTAGTCTTCATTGTTTCCATATTGACCTACTCCTGCAGTCATGAGGAGCATGCGCTACATCTCAAAGTGACTTTGCAGACTCTGAAAGATAGCCAACTATATGCAAAATTTTGAAGTGTGAATTTTGGCTAAGTTCGGTTGCATTCCTGGGTCATATTGTGACGGCAGCAGGTATCCAGGTTGATCCGAAGAAGATTGAGGCAGTCAAGAACCTGACCTAGACCGACATCAGCCACAGAGATTCGGAGTTTCTTGGGATTAGCGGGTTATTATCGGCGATTCGTGGAGGGGTTTTAACCTATTGCAACCCCACTGACCAGATTGACACAAAAAGGTGTTCAATTTGAATGGTCGGATGAATGTGAGGCGAGCTTTCAAAAGCTCAAAACAGCCTTGACCACAGCACCGGTATTGGTTTTACCCACAGGTGCGGGACCTTATACTGATTATTGTGATGCTTCCAGTATTGGGCTTGGTGCAGTGTTAATGCAGGATGGCAAGGTTATTGCCTATGCTTCGAGGCAGTTGAAGATGCATGAAAAGAATTACCCAGTGCATGATCTAGAATTTGCGGCGATTATTCACGCATTGAAGATCTGGAGGCGTTATTTGTATGGTGTAGTATGTGAAGTATACACCGATCATAAGAGTCTTCAGTATTTGTTTAAACAAAAGAGTTGAATTTGAGGCAGAGAAGGTGGCTGGTATTGCGGAAAGATTATGATGTCACCTTTTTATATCATCGGGGAAAAAGCAAACGTGGTGGCTGACGCTTTGAGTAAGAAGTCAGCCAGTATGGGCAATCTTGTTTATATTCCAGTCAATCAGAGGCCAATTGCTTTGGATGTTCAGTCCTTGGCCAATCGATTTGTGAGGTTGGATATTTATGAGCCTAGTCGAGCACTAGCTTGTGCGATCGCTCGCTCTTCATTATTGGAGCGTATCCGCGATCAACAATATAATGATTCCTATTTATGTGACCTTAGAGACACGGTTCAGCGAGGAGGTGCTAATCAGGTCACCTTAGATGCTGATGGGATCAATTCCTGCCTTTGGCAGAGTTTGCTTATAATAATAGTTATCAATCGAGCATCGAGATGGCTCCTTATGAAGCGTTTTATGGTAGGCGGTGTCGTTCTCCGGTTGGATGGTTTGAACCGGGAGAAACTCGGTTATTCGGTACAGATTTATTTCAGGAGGCCTTAGATAAGGTCAAGATTATTCAAGATAGGCTTCGCACAGCTCAGTCTAGACGAAAGAGCTATGCAGATCGCAAGGTTCGAGATATAACTTTCATGATTGGGAAGCGAGTATTGCTCCGAGTGTCGCCTATGAAGGGTGTGATGAGATTTGGAAAGAAGGGCAAACTTAGCCCTAAGTTTGTTGGCCATTCGAGATTCATGATCGAGTGGGAGAGGTGGCATATAAACTTGCCTTGCCACCTAGCTTATCAGTTGTGCATCCAGTGTTTCAGGTGTCCATGTTTCGAAAATATCACGGCGATCCATCGCACGTGTTAGATTTTAGCACTGTCCAATTGGACAAAGATCTGTCCTGTGAGGGGGAGCCGGTAGCTATTCTAGATCGGCAGGTTCAATAATTTAGGTCGAAAAGTTATCCTTCTGTGCGTGTTCAGTGGAGAGGTCAGCCTCCTGAGGCATCGACCTGGGAGTCCGAGTCTGATATGCGGAGCCGCTACCCACATTTGTTTCCTGACTCGGGTACTTCTTTCTTTTGTCCGTTCGAGGACGAACGGTTGTTTTAGAGGTGGAGATTGTGACGACCCAAAGGGTCATCACTTGTTTTATTAATCATTCCGAGTTTTTGAGGTCTTGAAAACCTCATTTATAGTTGCCTCGATTTGCGTGCACAGTCCGGGCACAAAGCTGGAAAATTTTTATGTTGAAATATGTGAAATATGTGAAAACGTTGAACAATTTTGATATTAATATTGATATGGTTGACTTTGGTCAACATTTTTGATAAACGGACCCGGATCCGTGATTTGACGGTCTCAGAAAATCCGTAGAAAAATATGGAACTTGGGCGTATGCCCGGAATTGAAATCCGAGGTCTAGAACCCCGGTAAAAGAATTTTTCTGTTAAATTGTTTTCTGAAAATGTTTAAGGAAAATGAAACTGAATTTTGATTAAAAAGTACTGGTATCGGGCTCGTATTTTGGTTCCGACGCCCGGTACAGGTCATATATATTGGTTAAGCGCTTCCTGTAAAGTTTGGTTGAAAACGGACGTCGTTTGACGCGTTTCGGCCTTAAATTGGAAATTTTGGAAATTATGAAATTTGAAAGAATTCTTGAGTTTTAAGGCTCAATTCATTGATTTTGATGTTATTTTAGCGATTTGATCACGCAAGCAAGTTCGTATGATGTTTTTGAGTTAGTGTGCATATTTGGTTTGGAGCCCCGAGGGCTCGGGAGTGTTTCAGAGGTGGTTTGGGGTGTTTTTGGATTTGAAAACACAGCAGAAATTCTGCTGTTTCTGCACAGGGATTTTGTACTACGCGATCGCGGCCTCATCCACGCGATCGCACCGCATTGGCCAGTCCTTCTACGCAATCGCAGCATTCCTCATGCAATCGCATAGCTTCCAGTTTTCCCCCTACGCGATCGCAGTCATGTTCACGCGATCGCATAGGCCAAATAGGCTGCCTGGTGAGTTTCCTCTACGCGACCGCAGCATCCCTCACGTGATCGCGTAGCTTCCAATCTTTTCTCCACGCGATTGCAACCTTTTGCACGCGATCGCATAAGAGGCCAGTCTTTCCTCTACGCGACCGCATCCCAATTCACGCGATCGCGTAGGGTAAATTTCCGCCCAGTGAATTAATACCCAAAACAGAGCACTTACGGGATTTTATCCCATTTTCACAAAATCCTTTCTTCTCTACAGCTCTTAGGTGATCTTTGGGGCATTTCTTCATCAAAGTTCATTGGGTAAGTAATGTTTAACTCGTCTTCTTCATTTTTCATAAACATCAATCAAATTCCTAGGCTTAAACATGTGTAAATTGGTTGAAAAATTAGAGAAATGGGTATAGTTAGGGCTTTCAAAGAATTTGCGATCTAGACCTCGTTTTGGAGTCGAACTTAAGAACAAATTGTATATTTGAACTCATGGAGGATTGGGTGAACTTATTTTGGTTCGAAACTTGACTTTCGATTATGTGGGCCCGGGGTCGATTTTTACTATTCCGGGCAGAATGTTGTAAAAACCATATTTAGCAATATGAACTAGTTTGTTAAGTAGAATTGATGATATTAAATAAATTGTGTATAGATACGATTGGATTGGAGTCAAATTCGAAAGGAAAAGGCATTGCTACGGATTGAATCGTTCGTAAACTTTCGAGGTAAGTGTTTGTTCTATCCTAGCTTGAGGGAATAGGATTATGTGCTATGCGTTATGTGATCGAGTGCGGTGTATGGGCTGTGGTGACGAGCATCCATACACTGGCGTCTAGTATGACCGTGAGTCGTTGTTAATGTTTATTGTGAGACATATTTGCAGATAAATTGTTGAACCTTTGCCGGGTTGTAGAATTGTTATTGTTCTCCCTTGTCGGGACTTGTTGTGAAGATGATTATTGATTGCCCTTGTTGGGACGGTTTATGAATTATTGTTTCATTCTTTGCCCTTAACTGTGATTGTTATTTGGGTGAGGAAGAGTGATAATGCACGAAGGGTGATGCCGTGCCTTGATTTATTATTTATGCACGAAGGTTAATGCCGTGCCTTGTTATTGATTATGCACGAAGGTTAATGTCGTGCCATGTTTTATTATTTATGCACGAAGGTTAATGCCGTGCCATGTTTTATTGATTATGCACGAAGGACCATGCCGTGCCTTGTTATTGAACCATGTACGAAGGATCATGCCGTACCATGGATGTGAGGATGAGAGTAAAAGCACGAAGGGTGATACCGTGCACTTTATTTGCTTATTTGGCGAGGATGAGAGTAAAAGCACGAAGGGTGATGCCGTGCACTTTATTTGCTTATTTGGTGAGGATGAGAGTAAAAGCACGAAGGGTGATGCCGTGGAACTATTTGCCATTCCTTGACTTGATATTACTTGTTTTTCCATTATCTTTTATTTGGGTGATGCCGTGCAACTACTTGCTATTCCTTGACTTGATATTACTTGTGTTTCCATTATACTTTGTTTTCCTTGTGAACTTATTAACTGTTGTTAATTGTTGAGTTCCTTTGAGATATTCCTTATTGTGTTATTACTTGGTAAATTCTTGTTATTTGTGGTAATATATATATTAAAGAATTGGGATCGTGTGGCGCGCCGACCACTTTTAGAATAAGAAATAGGATCGTGTGGCACGCCGACCACAAGGTGATTTGAATCTTGGCATTGGCCATAGTTGCCGGTAGCCTATTGATACAGATGGGATCGGGTGGTACGCCTACCACAAGATATAATTTATTGATACAGTTGGGAGCGGGTGGTACGCCTACCACAAGATATAATTTATTGATACAGTTGGGAGCGGGTGGTACGCCTACCACGAGATATGAAAAGAAAAATAAAGAATCGAGACACGAAAGTAAGATTTAATTCTGTTGATTAGATTAATCTGGATATTATGAGTTATTGGCTGTTATTGCAGAGTAGAGTATTTCCTTATAAATGTTTTTGTATATATATATATATATATATATATATATTGCAACTGCACAGGTTTATGTGGGTGTCTGGTCCTAGGCTTGTCACTACTTCGCCGGGATAGGCCAGGCACTTACCAGCACATGGGGTCGGTTGTGCTGATACTACACTTCTGTGCGTTTTTGCACAGGTCCAGGTTACGATCAAGAGCAGCAGCACTAAATATTTTGCGTGGGAGTTGATCATATTTGAGACCGAGGTAGCTTGCAGACGTCCGCAGGCCCGGCGTCTCTCTCTTTACTTATGTTACTAGCTGTAGTCTCTTTGTTCCGAGACAAACAAATTATGTTATATTTTTTTCAGAATTTTATGTGTAGTATTCAGTAATAGTTAGTGAGTTGGTGACTCCACGTCTTGGGTAGAGGATTTCAGTATGGTTTTACCTTGAAACTGCTTAATACTATTTCGATAAAGTCTTACGCACTTATTTAATTAAAATTATGGTTTGTTGATAAATTAATTATGAAATTTTATTAAAAACAAGATAGTATGAATACAGTGGCTTGCCTAGCTACCACGAGTAGGCGCCATCACGATCCCGATGTTGGGGAAAAAATCCGGGTCGTGACAGATATGTGGAGGATGAGTTCATGGTGGGTGGTTCTGGGTTTGGGTTCAGAGGAGGAATGTATGCGGGGTTGGCTGGGTAGGAAGGTAAGGGTTAACCCCTCGACCAAGCCTGGTACATCTCTGTGATCCGCTGTTTCAATTTGTACATCTTTTCCTTCATACTAGTTACGTCCATAACTTCTTCCTCTTGTACAGGATCCATAATCATAGGCTCAATTTCCTGGGTGACCGCTTTGGTCATGACTTTAGAACATGTGTTGTAGCTGTGATGTGCCAGAATGCCAGTTGCTAACTATTTATCTGATACTCATCAACAACAAAAACTTGTTAACAGTTAGATCATAAGAGATAAACATCACAAGTTCTAAAACCACAACTTTTGCCTAGTAATTATGCATCATCCCGACATTATTCTTCTTTTTGAGCCGCCAGCTTTCTTTCCACTTTTGTTTTTCATTATTTCATTGCTTTTGTTTATTTATTTTTCTTTTTTTCTTTTCATTTTTCTTTTTTTTTTGTTTTTTATTTTTGTTTTTCGTTCCTATACGTTTGCCTATCGCCCAAGCAATTTGCATATATAAGAGAAAAATAATGGCAGTTTCTTTTGAATTTTCATTGACATTCAAACATCGGTTACAAATGATGTTGTACTACAAATGCAGAAAGAAAATACAAATAAAAATACATGCCCTATGAATACATTAAAGCTCCTAGTGCCCGTGAGACATCATTCTGTCTTGCCGCGGGTCTATATGCTAATCAACTTTGGATTTTGTCCAGGTCGGTCATTACTTTCTTTACAAAGATCATTATTGCTGATGTGAATGTTGACTAAGACATATCTTCTCATAGTTGGCATTTTTTTTGTGATGTATTGAGCAATGTTGACAATTCTTTCCCTGATGACCCCTTTTTCTTGAAGCAACCTACCAATCTGTTCGGCACGAGCAACTAAGGTTTGCTGGTTCTACTTTTGAAGCTGTAGTAGCTCCAATTCTAACCGAGCGATGGCCATGTAGCAATGTTCTCTCTCTATCTCAAACTCTTTGGTTTGTTTGCTACTTTTGATTTCTATTGTTTGAAGGCTGAGGTCCCCATCTGTATGACTTGATATCTTCCAAGTTGCCTTAATACCCGGTATGGCGCATAAGGTTGGATGCTCTTGAGACCCATTATCAGAAAATGCAACCCTTCTGCTGGCATGTATATAACTTCGTTAAGGGCAACCATCCGTATGGCGAATCTATCTGGCTAGTAGTCAATGATCGCAAATATGTGATCCAACCTTTTGATCCTTCTGGAAACTTACCTTCTTTTGTCCTCACGTAGAATTCTTCAATACATGTCTTTTCAGACGATCCATAGCTTTAGAACTATGGGTGGCGGCATAAATGCTCTATCATCCACATTTGGAGAAGTAAATTGCATCCCTCGAAGAAACCATGTCCTGCTTTACAGGCTGTGAGAGCACGGAAGATATCAACAACTATCATCGGTGCCAGTGTACTATTATCTTGCACGAGGAGAGTACTGGCGATTTTGGCGACTCTAATATAAATATTTCCATCTTTCCTCGGGAATATAATCAATCCCAAAAAGGCTACCATAAAGGCGAAACGCCTATGTTCCTCCCACTTAGCCCAGTTCGCTTTGCTGTAGAGTTTGTTTGTTGGATCATTAAATCCACCAATGTGGCCATATCTACGATATACAAAACTCATAGTACAGAACCCGTGAACCAAGTCTTCATTGTGAACATTTTTTGCAATCTTTAAGGAGTCGAGGAATTTATACACTGTAATAGCCCTTGGAGCCACCGTATACTTGTCTTTTAGGGGAACCTCACCTTTCCCGATGTAATTAGCAATTTCTTCCAATGTTGGAGTGAGCTCAAAATCTGAGAAATGGAGCACATTCTGTGCAGGATCCCAACAAGCAATGAGAGCCCGAATAATATCACCCCGAGGTATTATGTTCATCAACCAAGTAATATCTTTTAGATATTTGTTGACCCAACCTATCCTTCTTAACCTACATTGTTCCACCATACTCCAAAGGGATTTTGTTTATTAGTGCAAAGGGTTCATTTTGTATTGTGCTCATCCTGCACATGTATTAAAGGCGATTTTATTCAAAAAGGAAAATATTTTTCAAAGACAATTTTTCATTATTCTGAAAGAATTAACCTTTACATATTTCATTTGAAAATTTCAAGGCTATTATTTACAAAGAAATGATTTCAAAGCAGCCATTTTTGCAAAACTAAAATTTGACATTTTTTGGTTATTTTTTTAAAAGGGGTGGTTGGACCCGTCAAGGGTTGCCCACGTATCTCACCTAGTGGTGAGAATCAAACCTGCGTAGTTCGGTCAAATTTTTTTGTGACCAATTATTTCAACAAAATTTGTTCTACCTATTTTCAAACTTTCTTTTCAATCTTTCAGCAATGTTTCGTCAATATTTCAATATTTTCTATTCTAAAAATTTCTCTCTTTTTGTTTTCAGGAATTTAGCTGGTCCGCATAATAATCCAGGACAAATAAATGCAATATATAATATGCACGGTCTTTGATTCCAGGATCACCTTGAGTCCCCTAAGTCAGATATTATGCAAATAATCATCCTAAATCTAGGCTCAATATCCTGATGTTTTCTTAGTACTATACTGTGTACCCGAGTGGACAACTCGGATCGTGGAGGGGGCTACGTACCGGGGACCCGCCGGGTCGTCTGGCTTTGTAACTTATCCGGCCTCTATTTCATATTTGGGTATTGACATTAACATAAAGAGGATTCTCAACCAATAAGCACATCCCCGAGCGAAGGGTTTCAGCACAATTTTTATATATAGTTCACGTAATATCAAAGCAGTAAACATGTAGCACATTGAGCAAGGCATATAATAAAATCAAATAATATCAAAAACAACAACTTAATCGAGCTCGAATTCTTTAACCCTGAACCGAAGTTCTGGGTTTCTTATCCCCAGCAGAGTCGCCAGAGCTGTCACACCTCCCTTTTTACTACTTTTTTAAAGATAAAATATACCCCCTTATTTACTAGTACACCCCAAGAAGGGATATAATAATTATAACAAGGAAGGAGTTTTTCCACTTTAAGGATAATCGGAATGGGATTTATTTAGATTTCAGAGTCGCCACTTGGGAAAGATAACTGTATCCCAAGTCACCGGTTTAATCCCAAATCCGAGGATATGACTCTGTTTTAACACTCTGCGAAACTAGAAATCCGGATAAGGAATTTTGTGAACCCGGGAGAAGGTGTTAGGCACTCCCGAATTCCGTGGTTTTAGCACGGTCTCTAAACTTGTATTTTTCCTATTTGATTTCTTTATATGCTTTTACAAATGCGAATGTCCCATCTTATTATTTTAACGACTTGCAACATCGCAAAAATGCATTTCGAGTCACACCGCAACCAGTACGCCTGTGACTTTAGTCCATTTCAGCTTCGCGGGGATTTGAGATTTGAGTCACATAAATGTGCACTCGTATTAAGGATGTATATTTTCGTCGTGCCTATAACGTCTACGCCTTATTATCTTTAGGAAAGACCGTGAAATTCGCTAAATTGTCCTTCCGAGTCTAACATTTATATTAAAATTCATATGGGGGCCCCGCGTGTCTTTTCATTTTTAATACGAGGCTCATCCCTTATTTTTAGAAGTCCAAACTTATCATGTACTATGTTTTGCTATTTATGTTTTTTCCACCTAATTAGAATATGGTTTTGTATTTACTTAACTCATTATTACTAGGTCCAGGCCAATTATTTACTACTAGGCCTGGACTTCTGGACTACTTTAATAGTCCATTGTGTGTGAATGGGCCTCCGAAGCCCAGTGTATGTGAATATCTCTACTTGATGACCCAAAGGTGACTTTAATTGAATTTGGGCCTGTATTTATGTCCAGGCCAAGAATAAAACGGATGAAATGTAGAACATGATTGTAATTTCAACATAAAATTTAAACAAACTTTCTTCAAATAACATAATAAACCAATAAGATTCATATTATTTCATAAGGCACCAGATTACATACCAATCGCTACTAATTTTGAATTCTAATAACTAATTAAACACTCTAAGATCAGGAATTTGGTAATGACACTATTATTTCAAATTCTTTGGCAGTAATTATAATACTAGTTGTAAACTTATTTTTTGCTTGATTTTAACTAAAAGAAAACAATATCGCAATATCAACTGGTGAGGCTTGAATTATTATCAACTACAAAACTCTAAATTATACTATAAGTAAATCATTGTTAAATGAGACTAGATAACAAAGTAGTTTAAACTTAATCCACTTATTTCATTTTTCTGAACTAATCGATCCTAGTTCAAAACTTAATTAACAGAGGTAGTTAATTACCAGCTTGTATATATACTGGTTTCATAGGTGAATTAATTTTAGTATTAGCCTGTTTTGAACTTGGATTAAGTGATAGCTATTTCTAATTACGTATTACTACTATACTAGCTATTCTATTTCATCTCGACTTCTTATAGGTGTTAGTTATTACAATCCATCCTAATGAATTACAATGATTCTAGAAAATAACAATTACAAACTAAAAAGGAAAAACAGAAGCGAATTCATCCAAACAACTCATGGGATTTCATTTCTTCAACACAATTGCGATTACATCATTAGGAAATAAAAGTGTACCTGATTCCAAAGCAATCTATGAGTCTAGGCTTTGAGGATGAAGAATAGTCAGCAAAATAACAGCAACAGAGCAAAAAATAGAAGCCCAAATATAGAGATCCAGCAAATCAACAAAGTGGAATGAAGGAGCTCAAGCAAAAGCCAAATGAATTGAAGGACAGTAGACCCAGCAGGAACTCCCAAATTAATACCCAAATTAACAAGCTAAGGATTGCAGTATATGAAACCTAATTTCAGAACTATCTCTCGATTTCAGAATTATGTGTTGAACCCTTTTCTTAATTTCAAAGTCTGGACCCTTTTTCAGGCTCTCTAATGGTCTATTTATAGATTAGTTTTGGGGGGAATTGGGGGGAAATTCAAATAAGTTATTTTCAACCCCCGCCCCTTGTTCTTTCATATTATTTACAGATTAGTTCCTTGAATGTGTATCGAAATGCCTTAGAGCCCTTGCTAGAAGGTTCTAGGTAATTCTATAGCGTTCTATTAGGTGTCTTTTACTTGGTTACCCTCACTTGCTAAGGTTTATTACAAGACTGTCTTTTAATTATGCCGAGCTTGTCCTTTATTTTGTAGGTAATTACAGAAATACTAGGCACTAAAGTCATTTTTAGCCCTATAGACTTTATTAAATCTTCGGGAATGCCATATATTGTTTCATGTTATACACTTATTATTTATCTCATTTTACCCGACCTACTAAGGTCTGGCAGACTAGGGTTAAGATTTATTTAACTAGTAACAAGTTTTTATAACTATTTTAAGACATAGCTAATTTCAGAACCCAAAATCCTTTATTTAGCCAACATTTAGCATACCCAAAATCCTTTATTTAACACATAGCCCCCTTATAAATACAAGGCGACTAATTAACCAACATAGATAAGTTTTCAGAAACAACCACTTAATGCAACTAAGAAATTAGTATAACCACTTCATAACAAAGATAGCCACTTTAACGACCAAAATTTATTCTTTCAGAAATAGCTACAAACTTTAGCTTTCAGAACTAACCACAAAATCTTTACAACCATGACCCAAATCACAAAAGCATCCAAAGATTCAAAATGGACTCACAAATGAATCAGATTATAAATATAGCCAGTTCATGTTATTTTGCACATATAGTCTTAATCGTAAATCAAATTTCAATCAATTAGAACTCTGAGGGAAAGTTTGATAATGGTTGAATCCCAATTAATCAAAGCTTAATTTTAGACAGAGGATGATGAACAAACACATAAACAGGCCTATTTACTCATGATTCATACGTAATAAACATTAAGAACCCTAAGAACGCTATAACAGATTTAGGCATGTGTAACAAAACAGAGGTAGATCTTAAGCATGCAGAAGAGATATGCTCACAAGAGTATCAAGAAACATATCAAGTAAAAATTTTCAGAATCAAACAGACAAATAGATTTTGAGGTCACCAGCTAGGGTTTCGGCGACCGGAATTTCAAGAAGAAAGGGGATTCTTGGTTTAATGGGGTTTTTATGGTGGTTGTAGGTTTTGGTGAGTAGAGTTAAGGCGTTTGGTGGCTGCCTGAGCCGGAGACGATGGTGGTAACAGGCGTGTTCGGCCAGTCTCCATGGGAGACCAAAGAGGAAGAAAGGGATAGAAGGGAGACGGCTAGGGTTAGTAATATGTATATGTGTGTGAATGTAATGAATTGAACGGTGATGGGGATATTTATACTCCCCTTGTCTCGTGTAATCCTATCCTTTGGATCAACCAAGATCAACGGCCAGGATCTTTTTGTTTTAAAACGGCACCGATTAGTTAGATGAGGGACAACTTCATGTCCGTTAGATGCTTAATTTTGAACGGCCAGGATTATTTCGACATACTACGTCATTTAGCTTTTAATGAGACTCAATGCCATCCATCTGATCATTCCTTTGGACGGCCCAGATTGGTTCCTTTTACGACGTCGTGTGGTTTTTAATGACGCCGCCTCATCTAGTTCGTTGGATTGATTTCATCAACGGCTGAGGTTTATATGGCATGTACGTCGTCGTTTGGCTAATAGCCTGGGCAGACCAGTCTGGTCTTTTGGGCCCAATATGCTTGGGCTTATCAATTGTATATATATATAATTATATAGCCCAAGTTTTACGGAATATTTGTATTTTTGTTTTGTATTTTAATTATTTCTTTGTATTTTCTTTTGTATTTCAATCT
The DNA here is from genome assembly GCA_032618575.1 of Nicotiana noctiflora. NCBI lineage: Eukaryota > Viridiplantae > Streptophyta > Magnoliopsida > Solanales > Solanaceae > Nicotiana > Nicotiana noctiflora. The sequence goes on from JASVEL010004619.1 coordinate 121,872, forward strand.
TCTCTTTCTGTATTTATTTTCAATCATAATATTTCTTTTATTTCTTATTTTTCCCTGATTATTCTAGTATTTTATGATATTTTTTTGCCATTTTCATTTGTTTTTCCGGTATTTTGTTTTTTTTGTTGATTTTTTCTAAATTTTCATATATTTGTGATATTTTCTAATTGATTCCCTTTGTAGTTTTAATTTCAAATTTATTTTTAAAAACACACACACAAGTATTTCAATTAAATCACATAATTGCATACCAAAATTATTTTTGTATTTATTTTTATATTTATATTGGAATTTATTTGCCCAGGGCAAAAGTTACGTGCTCACAGACCCTTGTCCCCAACCCTTCCTTTCTAATGAGTCGATCATGGTGGCCAAAGAAATGATCTAACGAGGTTTCAAACTGGGAAAAGGACTTGGGAAATCATTACAAGGGATAACGGAACCTATCACTTTGCCCTCCATTAAGAAGCTCTTCGGGATAGGATTTCACCCTACCCCAGAAGATGAAACATGCGCTAAGGAAAGGAAGAAAGAAGGGTGGGTTCTATCACAGTCAGTGCCTCATTTACACAAGACCTTTGCCAAGCCTAAATATGTTGAAGAAGATGATGAGGTGTTCACGACAGAGGAAATAGAAGATATCTGTGGGGCCATGAGGATAATGCTTTATGAGACACACATGGTTCAGCTAGGAGAAGGCACAAGCACCGCTGAGGTGCTATACATGGGGGCAAATGCTAAGCTTCAGAATTGGGAGGCTACACCATTCCTAGTCAGGCGGGAGTCCGTGTAGACTTGTCCTGCCACCTTTCCTGCATCACGAGTTATCCTACGGTGTAACTCAGATGTTTTTCTTTAGTTTCGTGTTTTAAATTTCTTGAAATGTAAACCCTTTTATCTTCCCAATTCCAAGGAATAAAACCAGTGTTCATCATTATATTTTCTTTTATTCTTTCTAATTTTTGTTACTTTTCTTTTACTTTTCTTTTAAGTTATAATAATACGACTTTAATAACATGACATCCTTGAGGACTTCACGCCCAGATCCAAACACGTCGTCTAATTGTGAAATAATGAACCATGAACCGGAATATGATGAAGAAGAGCCTTTTAGGGAAATAAATTGAGAACTGGAACACTTTTAGAATAAACCTAAGCCAAATTTGAATGACACTGAGCCAGTTAACTTGGGACCTTTTGAAGAGATCCGGGGAAAAAAAATAAGCATTCAAAAGATGAGAAAACTCGAGATGCAATAATTCAACTCTTGTTTGAGTTTAAAGATATGGTTTCATGGTCATACGATGACATGCCAGGACTAGGCGCTAATCTAGTGGTGCATAAATTGCCAATCTACCCTGATTGTCCCCCAGTTCAATAGAAGCAGAGGAAATTCAAGACTGGCATCACTGATATGATCAAAGAATAGATCACAAAGTAGCTAAAAATATGGGTAATTAGGGTGGTCCAGTATACCACGTGGTTAGCTAATGTTATTCTTGTGCCGAAGAATGATGGGAAAACTCGAGTGTGCATGGATTACCGAGATTTCATTAGGGCAAGTCCCAAAGATAACTTCCTCTTGCCCAATATCCACATCGTTGTTGAAAACTGTGCCAAACATGAGATACAATCTTTTGTTGATCGTTATGCAGGATATCACCAGGTGTTGAGGGATAAGGAAGACACTGAGAAAACCGCTTTCGTCGTTATGCAGGATATCACCAGGTGTTGATGGATAAGGAAGACACTGAGAAAATCGCTTTCGCCATACCTTGGGGCACTTAATGTTATCGAGTTATACCATTTTGTTTGAAGAATGCCGGAGCGACGTACATGAGGGCCAAGACTGTTATCTTTCACGATATGATGCATTAAGAAATAGAGGTGTATGTAAACGACGTGATCGTCAAGTCCAGTACTTAAGTCGATCATGTTCTAGACTTGAAGAAGTTTTTTGAGAGGCTACGAAAGTACAATTTAAAGTTGAATCCGGCCAAATGAACATTCAGAGTCCCATTAGGTAAACTTCTGGGTTTCATAGTCAGCAAGAGAGGTCTATTGGGATCCAACAAAGATGAAGGCTATCTGGGACTTACCTCCTCCAAGGACAAAGAAAGAGGTAATGAGTCTCTTGGGCAGATTAAACCACATCGGCCGTTTCATCGATAAATTAAATTCCATATGTGAGCCCATATTCAAATTGTTGAGGAAAGATGCCGCAATTAAGTAGACAGTTGAGTGTCAAGAGGCTTTCGACAAGATGAAAGAGTATATATCGAATCCTCCAGTTTTGGTCCTGCCAGAACAAGGGAGACCTTTGCTTTTGTATCTGACAGTCTTAGAAAAGTCTTTTGGCTGTGTCCTCGGGCAACATGATGCAACGGGGAAGAAATAGAAGGTGATCTACTACTTGTGCAAAAAGTTCATTAGTTATGAAGTCAGTTACACTTTGTTGGAAAGAACGTGATGTGCATTGACATGGGTCGCTCAGAAGTTGAGACGCTCTCTCGAGGCTCACACCACTCACCTCATTACCAGGTTGGATCCTTTGAAGTACATATTCCAGAAACAGATGCCCACCGGAATATTGGCAAAATGGCAAATTCTGCTTACTGAATTCGATATAGTCTATGTCACTCGCACGACAATAAAATCTCAAGGATTGGAGGATCACTTGGCCGAAAACCCGATTGATAAGGAGTACTAACCATTGAATACCTACTTTCCAGATGTTGGCCTCAAATGAACAGGTATGTTTTGGCTAAGAAAATCTTACGTGCTGGTTATTATTGGATAATTATGGAAAAGGATTGCTTCAGTTTCGTCCGAAAATTCCATCAGTGCCAGGTGCATGGAGATCTGATTCATACACCTCAAACAGAGCTACATCCTATGTCGGCGCCTTGGCATTTTGTCACTTGGGGCATGTACGTAATTAGTCTGATTGAGCTAAAGAAATCTAATGGGCACAAATCACTATTGGTTGCCATCGATTATTTCATAAAATGGGTTGAGGCTATCACTCTCAAGCCGGTCACCAAAACAGCCGTGGTGGACTTTGTCCACTCAAATCTATCTGTCGTTTTGGTAACCCTCCAACTATCATCAAAGATAATATGGCAAACCTGAATAGTCATTTGATGGGGGATGTATGCGAACAATTCAACGGCGCCGTTGAAGCAGCGAACAAAAACATCAAGAAGATTTTGAGGAAGACAATTCTGAGTTCCAGACAGTGGCACGAACAGTTGCCTTTCGCCTTATTGGGATATCGCACAACAGTGCGCACATCGGTAGGAGCCACCCCATACTTGTTGGATTTTAGAACCAAATCTGTGATACCGGCAGAGGTAGGAATTCCTTTGCTCTGAACCATTATTGAAGTAGAGATTGAAGACAGTGAGTGGGTTAAGACTCATTTGGAGCAACTGACCTTAAGTGATGAAAAGCAGATGGCTGCGGTCTAGCACGGGCAGTTGTACCAACAAAGATCGGCCCGTGCTTACAACGAGAAAGTGTGACCCAGGAATTTTGAAGTCGGACAATTGGTGTTGAGGCGCATTCTTCCCTATCACCAGGAAGTGAAAGGAAAATTTGCTCCTAAATGGAAAGGTCCATACATCATCAGGAAAATACTACCGAGAGGAGCATTATATCTGGGTGATGTTGAAAGAAGTGATCTCAAAACGGCAAAGAAGTGATCTCAAAATGGCACTGAACGCAGACGCAGTTCAAAGGTAATATATGTAAGTTTACTTCGATGATGTTTTGCCGCATATATGATGACGAAGGCTTCTGTTCCTGCTACCCAAACACTATCCACCCTTTTTGCAAACCATTTTGAGCCGGTTACCTATCTTTAACTACCCTCTTTGGAATCCGAAAGCACCGATATATATATATATATATATATATATATATATATATATATATATATATATACATATATATATATATATATATATATATATATATATATATATATATATATATATATATATATATATATATATATATATATTCATGTTGACTTGATTCTGAAAGCATACGTAGGCAACCTCTATCTGGGGTTCAGTCACACCAAACCAAAAATCCAACCTTTCCCCAAAATTGAAACTAGGGCAGATGTAATAATGGTTTGACCATCGAGCTTACCAAATGATACAAAAGATCCCGTCCACAATTCGTTTACCCAAAACCAAAAGCAAGTCCTTCGGATCAATTGCCAAAGCCGTGAACGATAAGAGACATCATGGGTGGAAATTGAACACTCAAAACAGAGAGAAATAAATGAGAATATTATTGGTGAAAACCTACAAGCACCATGAGGCGACTAGAGCATAGAAACAACAATGAGAGAGTCCGTTTATTGAAAACTCGGAAGGAGCACTATCGGGCGATGTTGAGAAGAGAAACGAGAGAGGTCAATTAGCGAAAACTCGCAAGAGGCGCTATCGGCCGAAAAGAGGTATCTCATCACTAGAAGTACTAGCAAGGTTCCCTAGTTCAGAAATACGGATAAATGGATTTATAAGAAGCCGGAAGTTGGTACAGGTCGGGTGTCCAGTCCAAGAAGCATGTCATGTCCATTTGAAGACAGCATGCACCCCAGATAAGTTTTTCTTTTCCCTTGAACGGTCATTTCTGCTTTTAATTCATTTCTTCCACTCCATATTTGTTTTTCTTCCCTTGTATCCCTTTTGGTTTAACCCCAAACTCTAAGACTTGTTACAAAGGAAAAGGTGGCAGAATTGGTTTCACAAGGCTTCGCTTGACAAAATCCAAAGAAAATGCCCAGCCTTAGCTAGTGCGTTAGTCCAATCTTGACTGACCATTGTTTGTTGATATTCCCTAAGGAAAAGCCTTTTAGAAAGAAAGAAGGCCAAAGGCAAAAGTTCTAAGAATAGAATGAAGCAAAAGGCCAGCGCCCACACGGGCAAATCATCATGAAGACCTAAAAGTTTGAGTTTTGTCAAGTTCAAGGGAATTCCCCTATTTAAGATCTGCGAACAACAAGTTTCTCTTGGGAAAGGGACTGCGATCAAGCAATCGAGATGATCAAGGCCACAAAACCAACCACCATTTTAAAACTAACAGACTTTTCTTTGTTGAACGTTAAAACATGTGTAATTTTTGCAACCATACAAGAAATGGACGCAACATAGAAGAGAAAAACAATACACAAGCAATGGAACAACTTCTTAGCAGAAAATCAACCAAAAGGGAAGTTTCTCCTCTGATTCTCTCATACATTGTGCTAAATGAAGAAGATAAGAATAAAGTTAGAAAAGATCGAAAGAAAGAAGAAAAGAGGTAAAAAATAAAAATCCCAAAAGAAAATTTATGGTAGGATCGGGTCCCATTTCCTAGATATCCCAGCATAAACCGTGGCTCTGCCTCGCATAAACTAAGGAGACTTCTTATTTCCAAGTCTCAGCATAACCCAATGAACATCCCCTCATAAACCCATGGATCCCCCTGGCATAAACCAAGGAGCCTTTTTTCTTTCCATGTCTCGACATAACCCGATGACCATCTCGGCATAACCCGTGGATCTCCCTGGCATAACCCAATGAGCCTTTTCTTTCCAAGTCTCGGCATAACCCGATAACCATCTTGGCATAACCCGTGGATCTCCCTGGCATAACCTAAAGAGCCTTTTCTTTCCAAGTATCAGCATAACCTGATGACCATTCGAGCATAACCCATCGATCTCCGTGATATAACAGAAGGAGCCTTTTCTTTCCAAGTCTCGACATAACCCGATAACCATCCCAACATATCCCGTGGATCTCCCTGACATACCCCAAGGAGCCTCTTCTTTCCAAGTCTGGGAATAACCCGATGACCATCACAGCATAACCCGTAGATCTCCCTAGCATAACCCAAGCAGCCTTTTAATTCCAAGTCTCAGAATAGCCCGATGACCATCCCGGTATAACTAGTGGATCTCCCTGGCATAACCCAAGGAGCCTTTTCTTTCAAAGTCTCGTCATAACCCGATGACCATCCCGACATAACCCATGGATCTCCCTAGAATAACCCAATGAGCTTCTTCTTTCCAACTCTCAGCATAACCCGATAACCATCTCGGCATAACTCGTGGATCTCCCTGGAATAACCCAAGGAGACTTTTCTTTCAAAGTCTCGGCATAACCAAATGACCATCCTAGAATAACCCGTGGATGTCCCTGGCATAACGTAAGGAGCCTTTTCTTTCCATGTCTTGGCATAGCCCGATGACATCTCGGCATAACCCGTGGATCTCCCTGGCATAACCCGTGGAGGCTTTTCCTTCCAAGTCTTGGTAAAACCCGATGACCATCCCAGCATAACCCGTGGATCTCCCTAGCATAACCCAAGGAGCCTTTTCTTTCCAATTCTCAGAAAAACTCGATGACCATCCCAGCATAACCCGTCGATCTCCCTGACATAACCCAAGGACCCTTTTCTTTCCAAATCTAGGCATAACCCGATGACCATGCCGACAGAACCCGTGGATCTCCTTGGCATAACTGAATGAGCCTTTTCTTTACAAGTCTAGGAATAACCCGATGACTATCCCGGCATAACCTGTGGATCTCCCTAGCATAACCCAATGAGCCATTTCCTTCCAAGTCTCGGCATAACCCGATGACCATACTGACATAACTCATGGACCTTTAATGGCATAATCCGGCCATGTCCCAACACCACCTCGATCCGTTCAAAAGGATACACAATCTTGACATGACTGCTTGAATACATGTCATAACTAACTCACGAAATTTTCCTATAGTGGTAGGATCATCTAGCAATCATTTCGTAAACCTTGAAAAATCTTTTGAGAGGTTGATGGAAAGGTGGAAAAGGTATAGTCTAATTTGGGTGGTGAATATGCTTGTGATGACATGGTGAAGAAGGAAGGTTTTGAAGGGAAAGATGGGGTCCTTTGTGGTTCATAGTGATCATTTCTCAGAAGCTGAATTTGTTCTTTGATGGAAATCATCTCCTGTTGTTGGAAAAATTGGAAAAGTGAAGTTCCTGGTGGACAAATCTCATATTGTAAATTTGCCAACCATAGTTCCACGGCTTTGATCAGTCCTGCATGCTGAGACGATGACTGCTCCACTCTTTTCTCAACTGTTTCCACTTTGCTCATCACCTTGTTTTGTGTATGGGACATATTTTTTATGGTGATGCCAATATTATTGAGCACTTTGTTCTGGCAGATGGAATTTTCTGATTTCCAGTTCATTGTTGCTTCAATGTCACTTGTTGGGGTTTTTTCTCCAGATAGTAGTACTATGTTCTTTTTGGGGATTTTTGGAGCATGGCTGATACCCTCTTTTTCAAAAGGTTGAAGTGGAAGAAAATCTTGGGAGTGACTTGAACTTGAAGGGCTCATCATGAATATTTGTGGGTGTGTGGACCTTTGGGTTGGTGGAGTTCTAGGTTCTGGTGGCTTTTTGGATTCTGGGGTATGAGATGATGTTGGTTCGGATTTGGGCACGGTTTCACTATCCTCCCAGCTAGGGGTGAATTATTGTGGTATTTTTGGCCATTCATGGGGTTTCTTATTGACAGGGAATTCATATTTACCTGTACGACTTAGTGAGCCAATTGAAAGATCTTTATTTTCATACTTGGCTCGAAAATCTCATTTAGTTGTTTTCTATTTTTTCTTGGATTTAGATTTATGTTGGTGCTGTTCATTATATTCTTCAACTGGATCTTCTATACAGTCTTGGCAGGTGCAACCGAGATCCCATGGGCAATGTCCAGTGAAAGGGCATTTGAACCCCTACATTCTTTTCCCTTGTTTGTCAAAATATTGGCACCAGTCATGTTCTCCCATGAAGCTTTGTATATTCTAGAAGAATTCTCCATCGGTTTCTAGGTAAGTATTTGTTGTATCTTTGGGTTGAATCATTTGGCAAGAAAAGATGGTTTTATTGGGTTTTTTTGAGATGGGAATGGTCAAAAATTATGCAAACAGTTTTGTCACTTCTTTTGGTAAAAGTTGGTTCACCAGACTGCACAGATTCTTCTGATTCTCTTAGCTTCTCATCTCTGAAAATCTGTCTGGGTATTTGGGTGCACATGGTGTTTCCATTGGTAGAATCAATATTTAAAAGCAAAGCATTTTCTCCTCTAGGTAGACAAAGATCCATGGCATGATTTTTGACTCGCCATGCCATTTGGTGGTGAAGGGTTGCATGGATAGAATCTTTGGCTTGTGGGGCTCCTTGGATTTAGACTTTGATTTTTTGGGCTTCGGTTAGGTACGAGTAATAAAGGGACATGTTGAAATTTGGAAAGATTATTATGAAGACAGTTCCAGCATTTAGGGTAACTTCGGCAGTACCCAAGTTTGCATGTTGGTACTCTAAATATCATGTATCTAGAAGTCGAGCTACAACAGGTTGACCTTTTTTTCTGTGATATGTTAAAGCGATTCGGATGGCACCAAAATGGATATGGGTAAAACCATGAGCTCACCATTGCCTAGGAAAATCATGTAGTATTTGAAGGGTGAGAAATTGTTCCACTCGAGTGGCAAGAATAGGATGCTGGTCAAGTTTTGAAGCAGCAACATATTCTTTGACTCCTTTTGGTCTATGTTGGACTAAGGAACAAATTTGGGTCCAGGGTGCAAAGGATTTTTTGGCAAAGGCTGAGTAAGGGTTTATGAGGGGTCGTTTAGTGGAATATAGTTTTTGTTCATCGGGTAAGATATCTACCTCATATAGGTAATCATATTTTTTGGACAAGGTTTTATGTAGAGTAGGAGAAATATTCATTTTGCAAGAGAAGAAGAAGAGGATGATGGAAATGACTCAGACATATTTAGTATACTGTTCCTCCCTCCGAAAGGATGGGCTGGCTCTGATACCACAGTACAAAAAGGAACAGAGCAAGAGATTCCAAGAAAGAAAACTACACCATAGCTACGAAAGGTTCCCCACAAAAAGGGGCTGGCTTCAACAACCCAAAAGGGACGTCCTGCCAAGCTACACAAACAGTTAATTTGTTTATAGTCTAAAACGTTTTTCTACAAACAGGGCTGGCTTCAACAACCCATAAGGGACAGCTTTCCAAGCTACACAACTCAGAAAACTTTTGTACTATCACCAACGTTAGTTGTTTATAACTCAGAAAATTTTCGTACTATAATAAGCTAACTTTCTTAGAGTATAGTTAATCTATTTTTCATACATGGACCGGCCTTTCCATCCATTCGAAAGAAAGAACAAGAGAGAAATTTAGAAAATATTCATAAGTAGTATTTCACAAAAGATTTTTCAATGTTTACAAGATGATTGCTAGATTATCCTACCACTACTACAAGGCCTCCTTTATATAGGGCTAGGAGGTTATTACAAGACAAACTTTAAAGATAAAATAAATCTATCTTACATGGCAAACTTATCTTACAAGTGGGTCCTTCTAAACATGCGAAGGACTTTAGGCAAACAACTAAAAAACAACTGAAAATCTGTAAAACAGGTGAAATATACTTGGTGTAGCATGTGAAAGTATGAGTGAGCCAATAATGTCCTTCTTTTAGTATTTTCTTGGCCAAAATATATCCGCTCATATGAGGTCCGCAAGCTTCTGCATGTATTTCAGCCATAATTGTGTCATCTTGTTGTGCATCTATACATATCAATAGGCCCAAATTTGGTGTTCTTTTGTAGATAACTCCTCCACTGAAGAAAAATCCATTTTCTAATCGCTTTATAGCCCCTTTTTGGTCCCATGTGGTTTGCGCTGGGTACACTCATGTCCTCAAGTATTCTCTGATGTCATGATACCACGGCTCACCATCCAGTTCTTCTTCCACAGCGAAACAATAAGTATTTCGATCACGAACTTGTATCTATAGTGGATCTATGTAAGCTTTATCTGCATGGTGCATCATGAATGATGGTGTGGCCAGAGCATCCGCTACTTCGTTGTGCATTCTTGGGATATGCTTGAACTCTATGGATTGAAATCTTCGAGATAGTTCATGCAGACATTGTCGATAAGGTATAAGTTTCAAATCCCTTGTCTCCCATTCTCCTAGAATCTGATGTATCAAGAGATCCAAGTCACCCATGACCAAAATCTCCTGAACACCCATGTCTATTGTCATTCTCAATCTCAATATGCATGATTCATACTCGGCCATGTTATTAGTACAGATAAATCGAAGTTAAGCGGTAACATGATAATGCTAACCCGTTTCTAAGATGAGTACTGCTCCAATTCTGACCCCCTTACTGTTTAAGGCCCCATCAAAGTACATTCTCCAGCCTGGCATATCATCTTGCTCCACTTCTTCAATATTCATTGTCTCCTCATCAGGAAAATATGTCTTTAGTGGTTCATACTCATCATCAACCGGATTTTCTTCCAAATGGTCAGCAACAACTTGTGCCTTCATTGTCATACGAGTTACATAAATGATGTCAAACTCTGTATGTAGAATTTTCCATTTAGCGAGCCTTCATGTGGGCATAGGCTTCTGGAATCTATACTTCAGTGGGTCCAACCGAGATATCAGATAAGTAGTATAAGCTGACAAGTAATGTTTCAATTTCTGTGCAACCCATGTTAAAGTACAACATGTTCTCTCCAACTGAGTGTATTTTACCTCGTAAGATGTAAACTTCTTACTAAGATAATATATTGCTTGCTCTTTCTTCCATGTTTCATCGTGATGTCCCAGTATACATCAGATAGAATTATCTAATACAGTCAGATAAAGGATCAAGGGTCTTCCCGATTCTGTAAGAACCAATATAGGAGGATTAGCTAGATATTCCTTAATTTTGTCCAATGCTTCTTGGCATTCATCAGTCCAATTCACCGCATCATCTTTCTTCAACAATTTCAAAATGGGCTCACAAGTCGACGTTAACTGAGCAATAAATCTACTAATATAATTCAACCTGCCCAATAAACTCATCACTTCTTTCTTGTTCTTCGGCGAAGGCAAATTCTGGATTGCTTTTAACTTTGACAGATCTAATTCAATACCACGGCGACTTACTATGAACCCCAATAACTTTCCTGATAGCACTCTGAAAGCACACTTTGCTGGATTGAGCTTGAGGTTATATCTTCGAAGCCTCTGGAAAATTTTTCTTAAATCCTAAATATGGTCACATTGCTTTCTCGACTTGATAATGACATCATCCACATATACTTCAATCTCTCGATGTATCATGTCATGAAACATAGTGGTCATTGCCCTTATATATGTAGCCCTGGTATTCTTTAACCCAAACGACATCAACCTGTAGCAATATGTTCCCCAAGGCGTGATAAAGGCCGTCTTTTCTGCATCTTCTTCGTCCATCAGAATCTGATGATAACCCACATAAAAATCTACAAAAGAACCAATTTCATGCTTGGCGCAATTGTCGATTGATATATGGATATTTGGCAATAGAAAATCATCCTTTGGACTAGCTTTATTAATGTCTTGATAATCAATGCACACCCTAGTTTTTCTGTCTTTTTTTGGAACAGGAACAACATTAGCTAACCAGGTGGGATATTTAGTGACCCGTATGACCTTCGCCTCAAATTTCTTGTTAACTTCTTATTTTATTTTCATACTAATGTCCTTTTTGAATTTCGTTAACATTTGCTTTACTGGCCGGCACTCTGGATAAATGGGCAATTTATGTACCAGTAAATCAGTACTGAGTCGGGGCATGTCATCATATGACCAAGAAAATATGTCCTTGTACTCATGTAACAACCTAATTAAATCTTCACTGAGGGAAGTCTCTAAATGCACACTAATCTTTTTTTCTCGGACATTCTCCACAATTCCCAAATTAATAGACTCTGTCTCATTTAAGTTTAGTTTGGGGTTTTCTTCGTAATGACTCAAATCTTTACTAATTTTCTCCAGTACTTCCTCATCCTCATATTCCACTTCATGTTTATTTTTAATTTCCTGTATAACTATTCGATTATCAAGACTGGACCGGGAATCCTTCGTGCATGACATATCATTAATTTCAGCAAATATTGAACTGTACAAAAGAAGAAAAATAAAATAAGGCAATAATGGAGGAAGAAAAGAAATTGCATTTCATTGAAATTTTGAAAGGTAACAAGAGTTGGCTACATTTCATTTGACGGGATATGGGATTACAATTTTAAAACAACAATTTTGGGAATGAAATATTAAAAGCTAACTACCACAACTCCAACCTCATCGGAAGAGGAGTAGCTTCCCAGTTATTTAGAGTAGTGTGGGGTCCCACAAATTGAACGTCCATTTTGCTTGTTCCTTCACCCATCTCCAACACATTCACATCTTCAAATAGCCTCTCAAATCTTGCTAAAATCTCTTCATCCGGTTTTATCTCCACACGGATTGGCATGAAAGTTGCCAGACGTCTTTGTATACCAGGGTTGACAAAGGAGTTGGATAGTTTTGGGATAGGTTTGCGGAGGAACCACCCTTTCTTCTTCAATTTCTTAGCTCTCTAGATATCAGCAATGGTTTGTTTGAAACCCAAGCCAAAAGTATCAGTACTGCCTCAAAGGTGGATCGGCTGTGTTATACCTTGCAAGGTTAACCCTAAGCCCTTTCCTAGAGAAAATCCATTCTTTATCATCTCCTTGGCGACCATAACTGCTGCAGGGGCCACCATGGGTATTGGCATATTTTCTCCCTCAGATATTTTGTTCACGATCACGGTGTCCATTACTTGGTACACCCACGGACCTTTATCTCCTTCAACTTCCTAAAATGGTGTAATAGCATTGCAAATATCATCTTTCCCGTGAACTATTATCTCTTACTGCTCCCACTCAAATTTTACCATTTGATACAAATAAGAAGGTACTGCTTTCGTAGCATGAATCCCCAGACGTCCTAACAAGATGTTGTATGATACAGCGACATCTAGTACTTGAAACTCCATAGTGAAATCCACTGGTCCAATAGTAAACTCTAGTATGATATCCCCCACGGTGTTCTTTCCGCCTCCATCAAAACCCCTTACACATACACTGTTCCAATGAATTCTCTCATGATTGACTTTCACCTTCCCCAGGGTTGACAATGGACAGATATTGGCACTTGACTCGTTGTCCACCAAAATACGGGATACTACAGATTCTTCACATTTTACCGTGAGGTATAGTGCTTTATTATGCTCTGCCTTCTAGTGGCAACTCGCTGTCTGAAAATGCAATTTTATTTGTTTCAAAGATCTTGTTTGTGAATTTCTCCAGATGACATACCGAAATCTTCTCCAGTATGTGGGCTTCATTTAAAATCTTCATCAACGCCTTTCTATGTTCATCAGAATGAATTAGAAGGGATAACAACGATATTTGCGCATGCGTCTTCCTCAATTGCTCAACTATAGAGTAGTGTTGAGCTTTCATCTTCTTCAAAAGTTCCTCAGCTTCCTCCTTAGTGATTGCCTTCTTCACGTAAGCTGGGTTTTCTTTCCTCACTTTTGTCTTTCTCAGTTCATCCGGGGCAAAGCATCGCCCGGAGCGAGTTAAACCATGAGATTCACAAATTTGTCCTTTAACTTCTTTCCCTTTATACATCACTGTCACCTTATCATAATTCCACGGTACAGCCTTGGTATTCATAACTGGCATCTGCACAACTGGTTTGATAACCACTGGCTCTACATAAGCTCCTTTCACAGTCAACAAAGGCTTCACCCCAAGTACGATTACTTTCACGGGCGCAATCATTGATGTCTGTTTTGCTGGTAACTAAATTGACACTTTCTCTCTTTCAACTTCCCCCTCAACCTTATGGTTTGCTTTAATTGTCATCACTGTCTGAGAAGGTTTTCTGCAGCTCTCTCCCTATTCTACCTCTATCATATGTGTCTCAAGATGTGCTGGCAAAGGATTCTGCGTTATATTGGGAGTTTTCGGAGCTTGCACTTCAATTCTCCAGGTATCAATAAGTTCCTGTATTGCGAACTTTAAGTGCCAACACTTGTCCGTATCATGTCCCGGTGCCCCAGAACAGTATTCACAGCGGATAGATTGGTTTAGATTTCAAGGTGGAGGATTTGGAATTTTAGGTTCAACAAGGCTCAACATCCCTAATTCTCTCAAACGATGAAAAATACTGGTATATGATTCTCCTAGATGAGTGAATGATCTCTTCCTTTGAGCACTATCACCTTTTACTTCTAGATCCGGACGGAAGTTAGGTCGGTTTGGATGTAGGCGGATAGGCATTTTGTGCATTGTAGACATTTTGCGGAGCAGGGGTACGCCATGAATGTGGAGGCGGTGGGTAAAGTTGAGAGCATGTTGGACAAAGAACTGTGGACTGGTTAGAAGATAATATGGTTGAGGTGGATTATATGGTGCTGGTGGATATGGTTGGTATGGGCGAGGTTGATGATGATATGGGTTGGGGTCCCGGGACCATGATCTACCTTCAATAACAGCCACTTCTTCCTTTTTCTTCTTCTCAATCGACCCTCATGTTCCCGTCTGTATTGCTTGGTCTGTAGCCTTGATCGTTGAGTAGCTCATAATCTTATTCATATTTAAACCTTCTTCCACAAAGCTTCCCATCTTTACTACCTCATCAAAGATTTTTCCAATTGCAGACACCAAATGTCCGTAGTATGTTGGCGCCAAAGCTTGTAAGAAACAATCCACCATTTCTCCTTCTTTCATTGGTGGGTCTACACGTGCAGCCTGTTCCCTCAACCTGAATCCATACTCCCGAAAGCTTTCTCCGGGTTTCTTCTCCATCTTAGTCAATGATAATCTACCGAGGACAACTTCCAAATTATATTGGAAATGATTTGCAAATGATTGAGCTAAATCATCCCAAATGAACAATCGGGTTTGATCTTGTCGAGTTTACCATTCTAATGCCGAACCACTAATGCTTTGACTGAAATAAGCCATGAGTAATTCATCCATTCCTCCTGCTCCGTGCATTTTACTGCAGTATCCTCTCAGATGGGCCACTAGATCTCCGTGACAATCATACATGTCAAACTTGGGAAACATAAGTGCGACATGTAGCTGTACATCAGGAAAGAAACATAAGTCCTTGTATGCCACACTAACTTGGCCTCCCAGCCCCTGCATATCACAAAACGACTGCTCAAGACTCTTCATTTTACGGGCCATCTCCTCCTGTTGAAGGTTTCTAGCAGGTTTCTCCTCCTCCTCATGTCTATGAGTGGGGTGTAAGAATCATGTTGCGTGAAAGTGGGTTCTGGCGGGTAGTAATGGGTATCTTGCACATGGAACACAGGTTCGTTGGAAGATTTGGGTAAAGTAGACGGTGGCGGTACCACGTATACTGGAGCGACCTGAGGTGGTGGTGGTGGAGCATGTTTCGGCAGAGGTGGTGGTGCTTGTGATGTTGTAGCATAGTTATACGGGTAAGTTGGATATGTGGAGGATGAGTTCTTGGTGGGTGGTTCTGGGTTTGGGTTCGGAGGAGGAATGTATGCGGGGTTGGCTGGGTAGGAAGGTAAGGGTTGACCCCTCGACCAAGCCTGGTACATCTCTGTGATCCGCTGTTTCAATTTGTACATCTTTTCCTTCATACTAGTTACGTCCATAACTTCTTCCTCTTGTACAGGATCCATAATCATAGGCTCAATTTCCTGGGTGACCGCTTTGGTCATGACTTTAGAACATGTGTTGTAGCTGTGATGTGCCAGAATGCCAGTTGCTAACTATTTATCTGATACTCATCAACAACAAAAACTTGTTAACAGTTTGATCATAAGAGATAAACATCACAAGTTCTAAAACCACAACTTTTTGCCTAGTAATTATGCATCATCCGGACATTATTCTTCTTTTTTAGCTGCCAGCTTTCTTTCCACTTTTGTTTTTCATTATTTCATTGCTTTCGTTTATTTATTTTTCTTTTTTTATTTTTATTTTTCTTTTTTTTGTTTTTTAAATTTTTTTCGTTCCTATACGTTTGCCTATCGCCCAAGCAATTTGCATATATAAGAGAAAAATAATGGCAGTTTCTTTTGAATTTTCATTGACATTCAAACATCGGTTACAAATGATGTTGTACTACAAATGCAGAAAGAAAATACAAATAAAAATACATGCCCTATGAATACATCAAAGCTCCTAGTGCCCGTGAGACATCATTCGGTCTTGCCGCGGGCCTATATGCTAATCAACTTTGGATTTTGTCCAGGTCGGTCATTACTTTCTTTACAAAGATCATTACTGCTGATGTGAATGTTGACTGAGACATATCTTCTCATAGTTGCCATTTCCTCGTGATGTATTGATCAATGTTGACAATTCATTCCCTGATGACCCCTTTTTCTTGAAGCAACCTACCAATCTGTTCGGCACGAGCATCTAAGGTTTGTTGGTTCTTCTTTTGAAGCTGTTGTAGCTCCAATTCTAACCGAGCGATGGCCATGTAGCAATGTTCTCTCTCTATCTCAAACTCTTTGGTTTGTTTGCTACTTTTGACTTCGGCTGTAATGATCTTCTTCCTCAATGGGGTACCTCAACATTATGTTCATCTTTTAACTGTCGAACCATTCAAACTCATTCTTCAGCATTCTTGGCCAATTGTTTCCGAACCCCGACTAATTCCTTTTCAGCTTTATCTAGATCAAAGCTATAGTCGTTTACTTTGCACCGAAGATTTTCAATTAGCTTCTCATCTCGAGCAAGTCGAACTGGGTTTTGGTTGTTGTTTTCATCTTTGCAATCTGAGCCTTCAGGATTTCATTTTCTTTTCTCATCTGTTTCTTTTCACCCTCATCGGCTAGCGCTTGTAAGCTGTTTTCAAATTTGAGGTCTTGGAATTGTTTTTCTAATAAGCTGATTCTGGCTCGATATTCATTTTCCTTGGCCATCCAATCTTTTTTTTTCCTTAGACTGCTCGGCCAACTCTTGAATGTGAGGTCTCTTCATCAGTCTCTCATGCTCAATATCTATGTGAGATCATGCAGCATACCCTGGTGATACTTCCCCTTGAGCCCGGTTTCCCACACAAGTGTCGATTCTCGGGCATTGGCATTCATTCCAGATTTGCTGAATTTTTTATTCCAGGAATTGCCCATCATGACTGATTTCTATTGTTTGAAGGCTGAGGTCCCCATCTGTATGACTTGATATCTTCCAAGTTGCCTTAATACCCTGTATGGCACATAAGGTTGGATGCTCTTGAGACCCATTATCAGAAAATGCAACCCTTCTGCTGGCATGTATATAACTTCGTTAAGGGCAACCATCCGTATGGCCAATCTATCTGGCTAGTAGTCAACGATCGCAACATTTTGATCCTTCTGGAAACTTACCTTCTTTTGTCCTCACGTAGAATTCTTCAATACACGTCTTTTCAGACAATCCATAGCTTTAGAACTTTTGGTGGCGGCATAAATGCTCTATCATCCACACTTGGAGAAGTAAATTGCATCCCTCGAAGAAACCATGTCCTGCTTTACAGGCTGTGAGAGCACGGAAGATATCAACAACTATCATCGGTGCCAGTGTACTATTATCTTGCACGAGGAGAGTACTGGCGATTTTGGTGACTCTAATGTAAATATTTCCATCTTTCCTCGGGAATATAATCAATCCCAAAAAGGCTACCATAAAGGCGAAACGCCTATGATCCTCCCACTTAGCCCAGTTCGCTTTGCTGTAGAGTTTGTTTGTTGGATCATTAAATCCCCCAATGTGGCCATATCTACGATATACAAAAGTCATAGTACAGAACCCGTGAACCAAGTCTTCATTGTGAACATTTTTTGCAATCTTTAAGGAGTCGAGGAATTTATACACTGTAATAGCCCTTGGAGCCACCGTATACTTGTCTTTTAGGGGAACCTCACTTTTCCCGATGTAATTAGCAATTTCTTCCAATGTTGGAGTGAGCTCAAAATCCGAGAAATGGAGCACATTATGTGCAGGATCCCAACAAGCAATGAGAGCCCGAATAATATCACCCCGAGGTATTATGCTCATCAACCAAGTAAGATCTTTTAGATATCTATTGACCCAACCCTATCCTTCTTAACCTACATTGATCCACCATACTCCAAAGGGATTTTGTTCATTAGGGCAAAGGGTTCATTTTGTATTGTGCTCATCCAGCACATGTATTAAAGGCTATTTTATTCAAAAAGGAAAATATTTTTCAAAGACAATTTTTCATTATTCTGAAAGAATTAACCTTTCCATATTTCATTTGAAAATTTCCAGGCTATTATTTAAAAAGAAATGATTTCAAAGCAGCCATTTTTTTGCAAAACAACCTTCCGGCGTCCTTTCAGAACATTCGGCTATTTTCAAAAACAGCATCACTTCGATTTATTGAGAACTAAAATTTGACATTTTTTGGTTATTTTTTTAAAAGGGGTGGTTGGACCCGTCAAGGGTTGCCTACGTATCTCACCTAGTAGTGAGAATCAAACCTGCGTAGTTCGGTCAAATTTTTTTGTGTCCAATTATTTCAACAAAATTTGTTCTACCTATTTTCAAACTTTCTTTTCAATCTTTCGGCAATGTTTCGTCAATATTTCAATATTTTCTATTCTAAAATTTTCTCTCTTTTTGTTTTCAGGAATTTAGCTGGTCCGCATAATAATCCAAGACAAATAAATGCAACATATAATATGCTCGGTCTTTGATTCCAGGATCACCTTGAGTCCCCTAAGTCAGATATTATGCAAATAATCATCCTAAATCTAGGCTCAATATCCTGATGTTTTCTTAGTACTAGACTGTGTACCCAAGTGGACAACTCAGATCGAGGAGGGGGCTACGTACCGGGGACCCGCCGGGTCGTCTGGCTTTGTAACTTATCCGGCCTCTATTTCGTATTAGGGTATTGACATTAACAGAAAGAGGAGTCTCAACCAGTAAGCACATCCCCGAGCGAAGGGTTTTCGGCACAATTTTTATATATAGTTCACATAATATCAAAGCGGTAAACATGTAGCACATTGAGCAAGGCATATAATTGTCACGACCCGGATTTTCCCCCAACATCGGGATCGTGATGGCGCCTACTCGTGATAGCTAGGCAAGCCACTGTATTCATACTATCCTGATTTTAACACAATTTTAAATAAATAACTGCGGAATATTTTATCAGATAGAGATAACTAATTACAGTGAAAATCATACTGAAATCCTCTACCCAATATGTGGAGTCACCAACTCACAAACTACTATGGAATACTACACATAAAAGTCCGAAAGAAATATAACACAATTCTGTTTGTCTCGGAACAAAGAGACTCCAGCTAATAACATAAATAAAGAGAGAGACGCCGGGCCTGCGGACGTCTGCAAGCTACCTCGGTCTCAAATGTGATCAACTCCCACGCAATCTATTTACTGCTGCTCCTGATTGTAGCCTGGACCTGTGCAAAAACGCACAGAAGTGTAGCATCAGCACAACCGACCCCATGTGCTGGTAAGTGCCTGGCCTATCCCGGCGAAGTAGTGACAAGCCTAGGACCAGACACCCACATAAACCTATGCAATTGCAATATATATATATATATATATGTACATAAACATTTATAAGGAAATACTCTACTCTGCAATAACAATCAATAACTCATAATATCCAGATTAATCTAATCCACGGAATTAAATCTTACTTTCGTGTCTCAATTCTTTATTTTTCTTTTCATATCTCGTGGTAGGCGTACCACCCGCTCCCAATTCTTTAATATATATATTACCACAAATAACAAGAATTAACCAAGTAATAACACAATAAGGAATATCTCAAAGAATTCAGCAATTAACAACAGTTAATAAATTCACAAGGAAAAACAAAGTATAATGTAAACACAAGTAATATCAAGTCAAGGAATAGCAAGTAGTTGCACGGCATCACTCAAATAAAATATAATGGAAAAACAAGTAATATCAAGTCAAGGAATAGCAAGTAGTTGCACGGCATCACCCAAATAAAATATAATGGAAAAACAAGTAATATCAAGTCAAGGAATTGCAAATAGTTGCACGACATCACCTTAGTGCTTTTACTCTCATCCTCACCAAATAAGCAAATAAAGTGCACGGCATCACCCTTCGTGCTTTTACTCTCATCCTCACCAAATAAGCAAATAAAGTACACGGCATCACCCTTCGTGCTTTTACTCTCATCCTCACATCCATAGTACGGCATGATCCTTCGTACATGGTTCAATAACAGGGCACGGCATGATCCTTCGTGCATAATCAATAAATAAACATGGCACGGCATTAACCTTCGTGCATAAATAAATAAACATGGCACGACATGATCCTTCGTGCATAATCAATAAATAAACATGGCACGGCATTAACCTCCGTGCATAAATAAATAAACATGGCACGGCATCACCCTTCATGCATTATCACTCTTCCTCACCCAAATAACAATCACAGTTAAGGGCAAAGAAAGAAACAATAATTCATAAACCGTCCCATCAAGGGCAACCAATAATTATCTTCACAACAAGTCCCAACAAGGGAAAACAATAACATTTCATCTGTAATATATCTCAAAATAATCATTTTTCAACGACTCACGGTCATACTAGACGCCGGTGTATGGATGCTCGTCACCACAGCCCATACACCGCACTCGATCACATAACACATAACACATAATCCTATTCCCTCAAGCTAGGATAGAACAAACACTTACCTCGAATGCTTATGAACAATTCAATCCGTGGAAATGTCTCTTTCTTTCAAATTTGGCTCCAATCCAATCGTATCTATACACAATTGATTTAATATCATCAATACTACTCAACAAACTAATTCTTAAGACCAAATACAACTTTTACAACATTCCGCCCGGAATAGTGAATTTCAACCCCGGGCCCACATGGTCGGAACTCGGGGTTAGGACCAAAATCCGGTTACCCATCCCCCACGAGTTCATGTATATAATTTGTTTCAAAATCGGACCTCAATTCGAGGTCCAATTCCCCAATTTATGAAAAACCCTATTTTCTAATAAAAACAAGAATTCTACCATGAAAATCATTGATTTTTAATGAAAAACATGTTTAATGATGTTAGGAATTGAAAGAATTAAGTAAAAAGTGACTTACAATCGTTTTGATGAAGAAGAAATCTTTGAAGAATCGCAAATGGGTGTTTTGGTTTTGTAAAAAGGGAAGAAATGACTGAAATTCGTGTTTTTCAGGTCTCTGTGTTCGCATTTGCGAACATGGGTTCGCAATTGCGAACCCCGACCAATTTCTGGAGTTTGAAAAATAAGCTAAGGCTGGGAAGTTCGCATTTGCGAACATTTGTTTGCATTTGCGATCACTGGCAGGCAAATGGGTGTTCGCATTTGCGAACCAAGGTTCGCATTTGCGAACACAGGCTGAATAAGGCATTGTTCGCATTTACGAACAACGGTTCGCATTTGCGAACCAAGGCAGTATGGGGAATGTTCGCATTTGCGAACACTTGTTCGCATTTGCGAACATAGGCAGGCTCTGGGGAACTTCGCAAATGCGAACAATTGTTCGCATTTGCGAACAAGGCTGGCTTCGCATTTGCGATCAAGGTTCGCATTTGCGAGCCTTGCCTTACACTGTCCCCTTCGCAATTGCGAGAAATACTTCGCAATTGCGAAGCCAACAACTGGGTGAAAAAACCAGCAGTTCAAAAATTCAGAATTTCATCCAACGGCCTATCAAATCTTTACCCGAGCCCCCGGGCTCCAAACCAAACATGTACATAACCTCAAAAACACATTATGGACTTGTTCGTGCGATCATATCGCCAATATCACTTCGTTTTAATCAAATCAAGCCTCAAACTCATGATTTTCATACTTTTGATTTTCAAAACTTCTTAACTTGGAACTCAAGGTCCAAAACATCTCAAACGACATCCGAATGTCACCAAACTTTACAGAAATCACATATATAATATTTAAGACTTGTACCGGGCGTCGGAACCAAAATACGAGCCCGATACCAAGGTCAATTAATTTATTTCCTTTAATAATTACATCAAAAACAATTTCACATAAAAATTCATAACTTGGGCTCTAGGCCTCGGAATTCGACTCGGACGCACGTCCAAGTCCCATATTTTCCTACGGACCTCTCGGGACCATCCAATCTCGAGTCCGGATCCGTTTACCAAAAATGTTGACCGAAGTCAACCATATCAATATTAATATCATTTTTATCCAAATTTCTCATAGAATTAATATTTTCTATCACAAAATCTTTCCGGCTACATGCTCGGATTGTGCACGTAAATCGAGGCAACATGGAATGAGGTTTTCAAGGCCTTAGAAGCTCGAAATGATTAATTAAATAAGTGATGACCCTTTGGGTCATCACAATCTCCACCTCTAAAACAACCGTTCGTCCTCGAACGGACAAAAGAAAGAAGTACCTGAGTTGGGGAACAAATGAGGGTAGCGGCTCCGCATATCGGACTCGGACTCCCGGGTCGATGCCTCAGGAGGCTGACCTCTCCACTGAACACGCACAAAAGTATAACTCTTCGACCTTAACTGTCGAACCTGCCGGTTTAGAATGGCCACCGGCTCCTCCTCATAGGATAGATCATTGTCCAATTGGACAGTACTGAAGTCTAACACATGTGTGGGATCGCCGTGGTATCTCCGAAGCATAGATACGTGAAACACTGGGTGCACGGCTGATAAGCTAGGCGGCAAAGCTAATCTGTAAGCCACCCCTCCCACTCTATCTAGAATCTCAAATGGGCCAATATACCTCGGGCTGAGCTTGTCCTTCTTCCCGAACCTCATCACGCCCTTCATAGGTGACACTTGGAGCAATACTCGCTCCCCAATCATGAAAGTTATGTCTCGAACCTTGCGATCTGCATAGCTCTTTTGTCTAGACTGAGCTGTGCGAATCCTATCTTGAATAATCTTGACCTTATCTAAGGCCTCCTAGAATAAATCTGTACCGAATAACCGAGTTCCTCCCGGTTCAAACCATCCAACCGGAGAACGACACCGCCTACCATAAAACGCTTCATAAGGAGCCATCTGGATGCTCGATTGATAACTATTATTATAAGCAAACTCTGCCAAAGGCAGGAATTGATCCCATCAGCATTTAAGGTGACCTGATTAGCACCTCCTCGCTGGACCGTGTCTCTAAGGTCACATAAATAGGAATCATTATATTGTTGATCGCAGTTACACTCCAATAATGAAGAGCGAGCGATCGCACAAGCTAGTGCTTGACTAGGCTCAGAAATATCCTACCTCACAAATCGATTGGCCAAGGACTGAACATCCAAAGCAATTGGCCTCTGATTGACTGGAATATAAACTGCCCATACTGGCTGACTTCCTACTCAAAGCATCAGCCACCACGTTTGCTTTTTCCCTGATGATATAAAAAGGTGACATCATAATATTTCCGCAATACCAGCCACCTTCTCTGCCTCAAATTCAACTCTTTTTGTTTACACAAATACTGAGGACTCTTATGATCGGTGTATACTTCACATACTACACCATACAAATAATGCCTCCAGGTCTTCAATGCGTGAATAATCGCCGCAAATTCTAGATCATGCACTGGGTAATTCTTTTCATGCATCTTCAACTACCTCGAAGCATAGGAAATAACCTTGCCATCCTGCATTAACACTGCACCAAGCCCAATACGGGAAGCATCGCAATAATCAGTATAAGGTCCCGTACTTGTGGGTAAAATCAATATCGGTGCTGTGGTCATGGTTGTCTTGAGGTTTTGAAAGCTCGCCTCACATTTATCTGACCATTCAAATTGAACACCTTTCTATGTCAATCTGGTCAGTGGGGTTGCAATAGATGAAAACCCCTCCACGAATCGCCGATAACAACCAGCTAATCCCAAGAAACTCTAAATCTCTGTGGCTGATGTCAGTCTAGGTCAGTCCTTGACTGCCTCAATCTTCTTCGGATCAACCTGAATACCTGCTGTCGTCACAATATGACCCAGGAATGCAACTGAACGTAGCCAAAATTCACATTTCGAAATTTTTGCATATAGTTGGCTATCTTTCAGAGTCTGCAAAGTCACTCTGAGATGTTGCGCATGCTCCTCGTGACTGCAGGAGTATGTCAATATGGAAACAATGAAGACTACAACGAACAAGTCTAAATAAGGCACGAACACACTCATGCGTATGCACATATCCATGACTCTGAAGTCTGGCCATAAGAGTTATTCTTAAATTACAACATTGTCAATTAACCCTGTTATCAAATACCTTATTCTACAAATCCCACTTTACTCATAATGAGGTATGGTGACCTCGTGATTATTTTCCCGAATTAATGCGTCATATTTATCCTTACCTGGTGCTCGTCTCAAAGGCTAAGCTCAACGGTTTCAAAATAGAAATGGCTAAATATGAATAGAAATTATACAATAATTGTCAAATAGTCCTAACGGACATGACTCTTATTTAAGAATGCGATACGAAAATATTAATTCATAAAAGAAGAATTTTAAACACATAAACTCTTACTACCAGGACCCAGTCCTCATATGATATCCACCGCAACTGAAGCTCGGCTTAGAAATATTTCACATTATGCCAAAAATAGGAGGATCTCATCCTCAACTCTGAATCACAGTGCTTGTACATCATATCATCTGAAATTTTTCATTTCCTTTCAATAATTGTCCGTCAAAGATAATCACGACATAAAATGAACCCTCATACTGATAGGGCACACAATTAACGATTAAAATTAGTTATTCCGAGAATTATATCTAAACATACTGTAATAAGTAATATAAAGTCACTCTTAGTCTCATGGATATTTAGTGACAAACACCTAATAATAGGGATGTCTATCCTCATGTAACATCTCAACGGGAGTATTTCCCTAAGTAGTATGGTTACTATGCTCGCTCATGAATGGAGCATGTTAAACAGACTCGCCTAAATTTTCTTTCAAAAACCAAATCAAATTAAGGGAAAATTATTCTGTTTATAACAATCTGAATTATACACGTGATGACACCATCCGGTGTAATGACCTCCCTCATACCATAAAAAGTATATCAATGGTTGGGTCTCCACCTCTAGGATTTTCACCTCCACCTCTAACATCCCGACCTATACATCTGGCTGGCCATGTAGGATAAATATTAACTGCAATGGAGCGTGTAGCCTGAGTGCTTTCCTAAAATTATATTTCTCCAAAAATTCCACATTCACAGCAATTCCTTTAAGGCTCAGTTAACTTGTTGTTCATGACAATATATATTCGGACACAGTCATTGTGACCTGGTACAACCGTTCAGATCGCATATACTACATATTGCAGAGAATCTCGGGGTGACGTCTTCATAACATTTTCTAAAAATAGAGTTTAGTAGATAGCGTTGCATTGGCCGGCTTGCCCTCTTGGTAATCTTGTCACAAACATTGATGGCCAATTTCCTCTTTTGCTATGTTGGCTTAACACTGTTGAGCTACCCCGTTTACTCACAAACTCTTCGTTATTCTCTGGGGCGATTTCTTACCCCATGAAAGGAACCAACCTTAAATATGTATAAATTATTTAGAGGACCTTTCTATACCATATATATATACAGTCCAATAACTCACCATATTTGTCCTTCACAACTCCAACACATCGACCGGACGTCAAGGTCCGTTGAAACCCAACACGATTATTAGGTGATCTCCCTGATATAATTGCATCTTCCGTTGGGACCATAACTGGTGTGGTAAATACATTATCTTCCCACTACTTCTGTTTGCCCTCCATAGCACAGTAAAATGAACCCCCTCGCATTCGTCTATTCCCACGTTCTGTAATTCCTCATAACAACGGTCAAGCACGATTCCGTGGGTTCTCAAAAGATGCACCGCTGAAGGTGGTGGGAAGAGTTTGGTGAAACCTATCCGACCTCCGTAAAACTTTTGAAGGAATAGTTGATCTATCACCAGCCTGTGCCATTGTTCGGCTGAAGAAGCGGTACGTGACTTCGCCATTCGTGGGAAGACAAGAGTAGAAATTCAATTTAACATTTGAAGAATGAATTCGCACGATAAGAAAGAACAAATAAGAGACTTTTCCTAACTCAATAGACTCTGGAGGACAAGTACAGACGTCTCCGTACCTACCTCTCAAACTCCACTAAGCTTGTTCGTGAGTGGTGAGACCTATGTAACCTAGAGCTTTGATACCAACTTGTCACGACTCGGATTTTCCCCCAACATCGGGATCGTGATGGCGCCTACTCGTGGTAGCTAGGCAAGCCACTGAATTCATACTATCCTGATTTTAACACAATTTTAAATAAATAACTGCGGAATATTTTATCAGATAGAGATAACTAATTACAAAGTGAAAATCATACTGAAATCCTCTACCCAATTTCTGGAGTTTGAAAAATAAGCTAAGGCTGGGAAGTTCGCATTTGCGAACATTTGTTTGCATTTGCGATCACTGGCAGGCAAATGGGTGTTCGCATTTGCGAACACAGGCTGAATAAGGCATTGTTCGCATTTACGAACAACGGTTCGCATTTGCGAACCAAGGCAGTATGGGGAATGTTCGCATTTGCGAACACTTGTTCGCATTTGCGAACATAGGCAGGCTCTGGGGAACTTCGCAAATGCGAACAATTGTTCGCATTTGTGAACAAGGCTGGCTTCGCATTTGCGATCAAGGTTCGCATTTGCGAGCCTTGCCTTACACTGTCCCCTTCGCAATTGCGAGAAATACTTCGCAATTGCGAAGCCAACAACTGGGTGAAAAAACCAGCAGTTCAAAAATTCAGAATTTCATCCAACGGCCTATCAAATCTTTACCCGAGCCCCCGGGCTCCAAACCAAACATGTACATAACCTCAAAAACACATTATGGACTTGTTCGTGCGATCATATCGCCAATATCACTTCGTTTTAATCAAATCAAGCCTCAAACTCATGATTTTCATACTTTTGATTTTCAAAACTTCTTAACTTGGAACTCAAGGTCCAAAACATCTCAAACGACATCCGAATGTCACCAAACTTTACAGAAATCACATATATAATATTTAAGACTTGTACCGGGCGTCGGAACCAAAATACGAGCCCGATACCAAGGTCAATTAATTTATTTCCTTTAATAATTACATCAAAAACAATTTCACATAAAAATTCATAACTTGGGCTCTAGGCCTCGGAATTCGACTCCGGACGCACGTCCAAGTCCCATATTTTCCTACGGACCTCTCGGGACCATCCAATCTCGAGTCCGGATCCGTTTACCAAAAATGTTGACCGAAGTCAACCATATCAATATTAATATCATTTTTATCCAAATTTCTCATAGAATTAATATTTTCTATCACAAAATCTTTCCGGCTACATGCTCGGATTGTGCACGTAAATCGAGGCAACATGGAATGAGGTTTTCAAGGCCTTAGAAGCTCGAAATGATTAATTAAATAAGTGATGACCCTTTGGGTCATCACAATCTCCACCTCTAAAACAACCGTTCGTCCTCGAACGGACAAAAGAAAGAAGTACCTGAGTTAGGAAACAAGTGTGGGTAGCGGCTCCGCATATCAGACTCGGACTCCCAGGTCGATGCCTCAGGAGGCTGACCTCTCCACTGAACACGCACAGAAGGATAACTCTTCGACCTCAACTGTCGAACCTGCCGGTCTAGAATGGCCACCAGCTCCTCCTCGTAAGATAGATCATTGTCCAATTGGACAGTACTGAAGTCTAACACATGTGTGGGATCGCCGTGGTATCTCCGAAGCATAGATACGTGAAACACTGGGTGCACGGCTGATAAGCTAGGCGGCAAAGCTAATCTGTAAGCCACCCCTCCCACTCTATCTAGAATCTCAAATGGGCCAATATACCTCGGGCTGAGCTTGTCCTTCTTCCCGAACCTCATCACGCCCTTCATAGGTGACACTTGGAGCAATACTCGCTCCCCAATCATGAAAGTTATGTCTCGAACTTTCCAATCTGCATAGCTCTTTTGTCTAGACTGAGCTGTGCGAATCCTATCTTGAATAATCTTGACCTTATCTAATGCCTCCTAGAATAAATCTGTACCGAATAACCGAGTTCCTCCCGGTTCAAACCATCCAACCGGAGAACGACACCGCCTACCATAAAACGCTTCATAAGGAGCCATCCGGATGCTCGATTGATAACTATTATCATAAGCAAACTCTGCCAAAGGCAGGAATTGATCCCATCAGCATCTAAGGTGACCTGATTAGCACCTCCTCGCTGGACCGTGTCTCTAAGGTCACATAAATAGGAATCATTATATTGTTGATCGCAGTTACACTCCAATAATGAAGAGCGAGCGATCGCACAAGCTAGTGCTTGACTAGGCTCAGAAATATCCTACCTCACAAATCGATTGGCCAAGGACTGAACATCCAAAGCAATTGGCCTCTGATTGACTGGAATATAAACTGCCCATACTGGCTGACTTCCTACTCAAAGCATCAGCCACCACGTTTGCTTTTTCCCTGATGATATAAAAAGGTGACATCATAATATTTCCGCAATACCAGCCACCTTCTCTGCCTCAAATTCAACTCTTTTTGTTTACACAAATACTGAGGACTCTTATGATCGGTGTATACTTCACATACTACACCATACAAATAATGCCTCCAGGTCTTCAATGCGTGAATAATCGCCGCAAATTCTAGATCATGCACTGGGTAATTCTTTTCATGCATCTTCAACTACCTCGAAGCATAGGAAATAACCTTGCCATCCTGCATTAACACTGCACCAAGCCCAATACGGGAAGCATCGCAATAATCAGTATAAGGTCCCGTACTTGTGGGTAAAATCAATACCGGTGCTGTGGTCATGGTTGTCTTGAGGTTTTGAAAGCTCGCCTCACATTTATCTGACCATTCAAATTGAACACCTTTCTATGTCAATCTGGTCAGTGGGGTTGCAATAGATGAAAACCCCTCCACGAATCGCCGATAACAACCAGCTAATCCCAAGAAACTCTAAATCTCTGTGGCTGATGTCAGTCTAGGTCAGTCCTTGACTGCCTCAATCTTCTTCGGATCAACCTGAATACCTGCTGTCGTCACAATATGACCCAGGAATGCAACTGAACGTAGCCAAAATTCACATTTCGAAATTTTTGCATATAGTTGGCTATCTTTCAGAGTCTGCAAAGTCACTCTGAGATGTTGTGCATGCTCCTCATGGCTGCAGGAGTATGTCAATATGGAAACAATGAAGACTACAACGAACAAGTCTAAATAAGGCACGAACACACTCATGCGTATGCACATATCCATGACTCTAAAGTCTGGCCATAAGAGTTATTCTTAAATTACAACATTGTCAATTAACCCTGTTATCAAATACCTTATTCTACAAATCCCACTTTACTCAGAATGAGGTATGGTGACCTCGTGATTATTTTCCCGAATTAATGCGTCATATTTATCCTTACCCGGTGCTCGTCTCAAAGGCTAAGCTCAACGGTTTCAAAATAGAAATGGCTAAATATGAATAGAAATTATACAATAATTGTCAAATAGTCCTAACGGACATGACTCTTATTTAAGAATGCGATACGAAAATATTAATTCATAAAAGAAGAATTTTAAACACATAAACTCTTACTACCAGGACCCAGTCCTCATATGATATCCACCGCAACTGAAGCTCGGCTTAGAAATATTTCACATTATGCCAAAAATAGGAGGATCTCATCCTCAACTCTGAATCACAGTGCTTGTACATCATTTCCTTTCTTTCTTCCTTTCAATAATTGTCCGTCAAAGATAATCACGACATAAAATGAACCCTCATACCGATAGGGCACACAATTAACGATTAAAATTAGTTATTCCGAGAATTATATCAAAACATACTGTAATAAGTAATATAAAGCCACTCTTAGTCTCATGGATATTTAGTGACAAACACCTAATAATAGGGATGTCTATCCTCATGTAACATCTCAACGGGAGTATTTCCCTAAGTAGTATGGTTACTATGCTCGCTCATGAATGGAGCATGTTAAACAGACTCGCCTAAATTTTCTTTCAAAAACCAAATCAAATTAAGGGAAAATTATTCTGTTTATAACAATCTGAATTATACACGTGATGACACCATCCGGTGTAATGACCTCCCTCATACCATAAAAAGTATATCAATGGTTGGGTCTCCACCTCTAGGATTTTCACCTCCACCTCTAACATCCCGACCTATACATCTGGCTGGCCATGTAGGATAAATATTAACTGCAATGGAGCGTGTAGCCTGAGTGCTTTCCTAAAATTATATTTCTCCAAAAATTCCACATTCACTGCACTTCCTTTAAGGCTCAGTTAACTTGTTGTTCATGACAATATATGTTCGGACACAGTCATTGTGACCTGGTACAACCGTTCAGATCGCATATACTACATATTGCAGAGAATCTCGGGGTGACGTCTTCAGAACATTTTCTAAAAATAGAGTTTAGTAGATAGCGTTGCATTGGCCGGCTTGCCCTCTTGGTAATCTTGTCACAAACATTGATGGCCAATTTCCTCTTTTGCTATGTTGGCTTAACACCGTTGAGCTACCCCGTTTACTCACAAACTCTTCGTTATTCTCTGGGGCGATTTCTTACCCCATGAAAGGAACCAACCTTAAATATGTATAAATTATTTAGAGGACCTTTCTATACCATATATATATACAGTCCAATAACTCACCATATTTGTCCTTCACAACTCCAACACATCGACCGGACGTCAAGGTCCGTTGAAACCCAACACGATTATTAGGTGATCTCCTGATATAATTGCACCTTCCGTTGGGACCATAACTGGTGTGGTAAATACATTATCTTCCCACTACTTCTGTTTGCCCTCCATAGCACAGTAAAATGAACCCCCTCGCATTCGTCTATTCCCACGTTCTGTAATTCCTCATAACAGCGGTCAAGCACGATTCCGTGGGTTCTCAAAAGATGCACCGCTGAAGGTGGTGGGAAGAGTTTGGTGAAACCTATCCGACCTCCGTAAAACTTTTGAAGGAATAGTTGATCTATCACCGCCCGTGCCATTGTTCGGCTGAAGAAGCGGTACGTGACTTCGCCATTCGTGGGAAGACAAGAGTAGAAATTCAATTTAACATTTGAAGAATGAATTCGCACGATAAGAAAGAACAAATAAGAGACTTTTCCTAACTCAATAGACTCTGGAGGACAAGTACAGACGTCTCCGTACCTACCTCTCAAACTCCACTAAGCTTGTTCGTGAGTGGTGAGACCTATGTAACCTAGAGCTTTGATACCAACTTGTCACGACTCGGATTTTCCCCCAACATCGGGATCGTGATGGCGCCTACTCGTGGTAACTAGGCAAGCCACTGTATTCATACTATCCCGTTTTTAAGACAATTTTAATTCAATAAACGCGGAATACTTTATCGAAATAGAAATAACTAATTACAAGATGAAAATCATACTGAAATCCTCTACCTAAGATATGGAGTCACCAACTCACAAACTACTATGGAATACTACACATAAAAGTCTGAAAGAAATATAACACAATTCTGTTTGTCTCGGAACAAAGAGACTCCAGCTAATAAAATAAATAAAGAGAGAGACGCCGGGCTTGCGGACGTCTACAAGCTACCTCGGTCTCAAATATGATCAACTCCCACGCAATCTATTTACTGCTGCTGCTGCTCCTGATCGTAACCTGGACCTGTGCAAAAACGCACAGAAGTGTAGTATCAGCACAACCGACCCCATGTGCTGGTAAGTGCCTGGCCTATCCCGGCGAAGTAGTGACAAGCCTAGGACCAGACACCCACATAAACCTGTGCAGTTGCAATATATATATATATATATATATGTACATAAACATTTATAAGGAAATACTCTACTCTGCAATAACAATCAATAACTCATAATATCCAGATTAATCTAATCCACAAAATTAAATCTTACTTTCGTGTCTCAATTCTTTATTTTTCTTTTCATATCTCGTGGTAGGCGTACCACCCGCTCCCAATTCTTTAATATATATATTACCACAAATAACAAGAATTAACCAAGTAATAACACAATAAGGAATATCTCAAAGAATTCAGCAATTAACAACAGTTAATCAATTCACAAGGAAAAACAAAGTATAATGTAAACACAAGTAATATCAAGTCAAGGAATAGCAAGTAGTTGCACGGCATCACTCAAATAAAATATAATGGAAAAACAAGTAATATCAAGTCAAGGAATAGCAAGTAGTTGCACGGCATCACCCAAATAAAATATAATGGAAAAACAAGTAATATCAAGTCAAGGAATGGCAAATAGTTGCACGGCATCACCCTTCGTACTTTTACTCTCATCCTCACCAAATAAGCAAATAAAGTGCACGGCATCACCCTTCGTGCTTTTACTCTCATCCTCACCAAATAAGCAAATAAAGTACACGGCATCACCCTTCGTGCTTTTACTCTCATCCTCACATCCATAGTACGGCACGGCATGATCCTTCGTGCATAATCAATAAATAAACATGGCACGGAATTAACCTTCGTGCATAAATAAATAAACATGGCACGGCATGATCCTTCGTGCATAATCAATAAATAAACATGGCACAGCAGCATTAACCTTCGTGCATAAATAAATAAACATGGCACGGCATCACCCTTCGTGCATTATCACTCTTCCTCACCCAAATAACAATCACGGTTAAGGGCAAAGAAAGAAACAGTAATTCATAAACCGTCCCATCAAGGGCAACCAATAATTATCTTCACAACAAGTCCCAACAAGGGAAAACAATAACATTTCATCCGTAATATATCTCAAAATAATCATTTTTCAACGACTCACGGTCATACTAGACGCCAATATATGGATGCTCGTCACCACAGCCCATACACCGCACTCGATCACATAACACATAACACATAATCCTATTCCCTCAAGCTAGGATAGAACAAACACTTACCTCGAATGCTTATGAACAATTCAATCCGTGGAAATGTCTCTTTCTTTCAAATTTGGCTCCAATCCAATCGTATCTATACACAATTGATTTAATATCATCAATACTACTCAACAAACTAATTCTTAAGACCAAATACAACTTTTACAACATTCCTGCCCGGAATAGTAAATTTCAACCCCGGGCCCACATGGTCGGAATTCGGGGTTAGGACTAAAATCCGGTTACCCATCCCCCCACGAGTTCATGTATATAATT
Organism: Nicotiana noctiflora; assembly: GCA_032618575.1. Lineage (NCBI taxonomy): Eukaryota > Viridiplantae > Streptophyta > Magnoliopsida > Solanales > Solanaceae > Nicotiana > Nicotiana noctiflora. Next base: position 155,060 of record JASVEL010004619.1, read on the forward strand.
TGTTTCAAAATCGGACCTCAATTCGAGGTCCAATTCCCCAATTTATGAAAAACCCTATTTTCTAATAAAAACAAGAATTCTACCATGAAAATCATTGATTTTTAATGAAAAACATGTTTAATGATGTTAGGAATTGAAAGAATTAAGTAAAAAGTGACTTACAATCGTTTTGATGAAGAAGAAATCCTTGAAGAATCGCAAATGGGTGTTTTGGTTTTGTAAAAAGTGAAGAAATGACTGAAATTCGTGTTTTTCAGGTCTCCGTGTTCGCATTTGCGAACATAGGTTCGCAATTGCGAACCCCGACCAATTTCTGGAGTTTGAAAATTAAGCTAAGGCTGGGAAGTTCGCATTTGCGAACATTTGTTCGCATTTGAGATCACAGGCAGGCAAAGGGGTGTTCGCATTTGCGAACCAAGGTTCGCATTTGCGAACACAGGCTGAATAAGGCATTGTTCGCATTTGCGAACAACGGTTCGCATTTGCGAACCAAGGCAGTATGGGGAATGTTCGCATTTGCGAACACTTGTTCGCATTTGCGAACATAGGCAGGCTCTGGGGAACTTCGCAAATGCGAACAATTGTTCGCATTTGCGAATAAGGCTGGCTTCGCATTTGCGATCAAGGTTCGCATTTGCGAGCCTTGCGTTACACTGTCCCCTTCGCAATTGCGAGAAATACTTCGCAATTGCGAAGCCAACAACTGGGTGAAAAAACCAGTAGTTCAAAAATTCAGAATTTCATCCAACGGCCTATCAAATCTTTACCCGAGCCCCCGGGCTCCAAACCAAACATGTACATAACCTCAAAAACACATTATGGACTTGTTCGTGCGATCATATCGCCAATATCACTTCGTTTTAATCAAATCAAGCCTCAAACTCATGATTTTCATACTTTTGATTTTCAAAACTTCTTAACTTGGAACTCAAGGTCCAAAACATCTCAAACGACATCCGAATGTCACCAAACTTTACAGAAATCACATATATAATATTTAAGACTTGTACCGGGCGTCGGAACCAAAATACGAGCCCGATACCAAGGTCAATTAATTTATTTCCTTTAATAATTACATCAAAAACAATTTCACATAAAAATTCATAACTTGGGCTCTAGGCCTCGGAATTCGACTCCGGACGTACGTCCAAGTCCCATATTTTACTACGGACCTCTCGAGACCATCCAATCTCGGGTCCGGATCCGTTTACCAAAAATGTTGACCGAAGTCAACCATATCAATATTAATATCATTTTTATCCAAATTTCTCATAGAATTCATATTTTCTATCACAAAATCTTTCCGGCTACATGCTCGGATTGTGCACGTAAATTGAGGCAACATTGAATGAGGTTTTCAAGGCCTCAGAAGCTCGAAATGATTAATTAAATAAGTGATGAACCTTTGGGTCGTCACAATAATAAAATCAAATAATATCAAAAACAACAACATAATCGAGCTGGAATTCTTTAACCCTGAACGGAAGTTCTGGGTTTCTTATCCCAGCAGAGTCGCCAGAGCTGTAACACCTCCCTTTTTACTACTTTTTTAAAGATAAAATATACCCCCTTATTTACTAGTACACCCCAAGAAGGGATATAATAATTATAACAGGGAAGGAGTTTTTCCAATTTAAGGATAATCGGAATGGGATTTATTTAGATTTCAGAGTCGCCACTTGGAAAGATAATTGTATCCCAAGTCACCGGTTTAATCACAAATCCGAGGAAATATGACTCTATTTTAACACTCCGCTAAACTAGAAATCTGGATAAGGAATTCTGTGAACCCGGGAGAAGGTGTTAGGCACTCCCGAATTTCGTGGTTTTAGCATGGTCGCTAAACTTGTATTTTTCCTATTTGATTTCTTTATATGCTTTTACAAATGCGAATGTCCGATCTTATTATTTTAATGACTTGCGACATCGCAAAAATGCATTTCGAGTCACACCGCAACCAGTACGCCTGTGACTTTAGTCCATTTCAGCTTCGCCGGGATTTGAGATTTGAGTCACATAAACGTGCACTCGTATTAAGGATGTATATTTTTGTCGTGCCTATAATGTCTACGCATTATTATCTTTAGGAAAGACCGTGAAATTCGCTAAATGGTCCTTCCGAGTCTAACATTTATATTAAAATTCATATGGCGGCCCCGCGTGTCTTTTCATTTTTAATACGAGGCTCATCCCTTATTTTTAGAAGTCCAAACTTATCATGTACTATGTTTTGCTATTTCTGTTTTTTCTTCCTAATTAGAATATGGTTTTGTATTTACTGAACTCATTATTACTAGGTCCGGGCCAATTATTTACTACTAGGCCTGGACTTCTGGACTACTTTAATAGTCCATTGTGTGTGAATGGGCCTCCGAAGCCCAGTGTATGTGAATATCTCTACTTGATGACCCAAAGGTGACTTTAATTGAATTTGGGCCTGTATTCATGTCCAGGCCCAGAATAAAACGGATGAAATGTAGAACATGATTGTAATTTCAACATAAAATTTAAACAAACTTTCTTCAAATAACATAATAAACCAATAAGATTCATATTATTTCATAAGGCACCAGATTACATACCAATCGCTACTAATTTTGAATTCTAATAACTAATTAAACACTCTAAGACCAGGAATTTGGTAATGACACTATTATTTCAAATTCTTTGGCAATAATTATAATACTAGTTGTAAACTTATTTTTAGCTTGATTTTAACTAAAAGAAAACAATATCGAAATATCAACTGGTCGGGCTTGAATTATTATCAACTACAAAACTCTAAATTATACTATAAGTAAATCAGTGTTAAATGAGACTAGATAACAAAGTAGTTTAAACTTTATCCACTTATTTCATTTTTCTGAACTAATCGATCCTAGTTCAAAACATAATTAATAGAGGTAGTTAATTACCAGCTTGTATATATACTGGTTTCATAGGTGAATTAATTTTAGTATTAGCCTGTTTTGAACTTGGATTAAGTGATAGCTATTTCTAATTACGTATTACTACTATACTAGCTATTATATTTCATCTCGACTTCTTATAGGTGTTAGTTATTACAATCCATCCTAATGAATTACAATGATTCTAGAAAATAACAATTACAAACTAAAAAGGAAAAACATAAGCGAATTCATCCAAACAACTCATGCGATTTCATTTCTTCAGCACAATTGCGATTACATCTTCAGGAAATAAAAGTGTACCTGATTCAAAAGCAATCTATTAGTGTAGGCTTTGAGGATGAAGAATAGTCAGCAAAATAACAGCAACATAGCAAAAAACAGAAGCCCAAATATAGAGATCCAGCAAATCAACAAAGTGGAATGAAGGAGCTCAAGCAAAAGCCAAATGAATTGAAGGACAGTAGACCCAGCAGCAACTCCCAAATTAATACCCAAATTAATAAGCTAAGGATTGCAGTATATAAAACCTAATTTCAGAACTATCTCTCGATTTTAGAACTATGTGTTGAACCATTTTCTTAATTTCAAAGTCTGGACCCTTTTCAGGCTCTCTAATGGCCTTTTTATAGATTAGTTTTGGGGGGAATTGGGGGGAAATTCAAATAAGTTATTTTCAACCCCCGCCCCTTGTTCTTTCATATTATATACAGATTAGTTCCTTGAATGTGTATCGAAATGCCTTAGAGCCCTTGCTAGAAGGTTCTAGGTAATTCTATAGTGTTCTATTAGGTGTCTTTTACTTGGTTACCCTCACTTGCTAAGGTTTATTACAAGAGTGTCTTTTAATTATGCCGAGTTTGTCCTTTATTTTGTAGGTAATTACAGAAATACTAGGCACTAAAGTCATTTTTAGCCCTATAGACTTTATTAAATCTTCAGGAATGCCATTTATTGTTTCCTGTTATACACTTATTATTTATCTCATTTTACCCGACCTACTAAGGTCTGGCAGACTAGGGTTAAGATTTATTTAACTAGTAACAACTTTTTATAACTATTTTAAGACATAGCTAATTTCAGAACCCAAAATCCTTTTCAAATTTAGCCAACATTTAGCATACCCAAAATCCTTTATTTAACACATAGCCCCCTTATAAATACAAGGCAACTAATTAACCAACATAGATAAGTTTTCAGAAACAACCACTTAATGCAACTAAGGAATTAGTATAACTACTTCATAACAGAGATAGCCACTTTAACGACCAAAATTTATTCTTTCAGAAATAGCTACAAACTTTAGCTTTCAGAACTAACCACAAAATCTTTACAACCATGACCCAAATCACAAAAGCATCCAAAGATTCAAAATGGACTCACAAATGAATCAGATTATAAATATAGCCAGTTCATGTTATTTTGCACATATAGTCTTATCGCAAATCAAAATTTAATCAATTAGAACTATGAAGGAAAGTTTGATAATGGTTGAATCCCAATTATTCAATGCTTAATTTTAGACAGAGGATGATGAACAAACACATAAACAGGCCTATTTACTCATGATTCATACGTAATAAACATTAAGAACCCTACGAACGCTATAACAGATTTAGGCATGTGTAACAAAACAGAGGTAGATCTTAAGCATGCAGAAGAGATATGCTCACAAGAGTAGCAAGAAACATATCAAGTAAACATTTTCAGAATCAAACAGACAAATAGATTTTGAGGTCGCCAGCTAGGGTTTCGGCGACCGGAATTTCAAGAAGAAAGGGGATTCTTGGTTTAATGGGGTTTTTATGGTGGTTGTAGGTTTTGGTGAGTAGAGTAAAGGCGTTTGGTGGCTGCCTGAGCCGGAGACGATGGTGGTAACAGGCGTGTTCGGCCAGTCTCCATGGGAGACCAAAGAGGAAGAAGGGGATAGAAGGGAGACGGCTAGGGTTTGTAATGTGTATATGTGTGTGAATGTAATGAATTGAACGGTGATGGGGATATTTATACTCCCCTTGTCTCTTGTAATCCTATCCTTTGGATCAACCAAGATCAACGGCCAGGATCTTTTTCTTTTAAAACGGAATCGTTTAGTTAGATGAGGGACAACTTTATGTCCGTTAGATGCATAATTTTGAACGGCCAGGATTATTTCGACATACTACATCGTTTAGCTTTTAATGAGATTCAATGCCATCCGTCTGATCATTCCTTTGGACGGCCCAGATTGGTTCCTTTTACGACGTCGTTTGGTATTTAATGACGCCGCCAATTCTAGTTTGTTGGATTGATTTCATCAACGGCTGAGGTTTATATGGCCTGTACGTCATCGTTTGGCTAAGAGCCTGGGCAGAGCAGGCTGGTCGTTTGGGCCCAATATGCTTGGGCTTATCAATTGTATATATATATAATTACATAGCCCAAGTTTTATTGTATATTTGTATTTTTGTTTTGTATTTTAATTATTTCTTTGTATTTTCTTTTGTATTTCAATCTTCTCTTTTTCTGTATTTATTTTCAATCATTATATTTCTTTTATTTCTTATTTTTCCCTGATTATTCTAGTATTTTATGATATTTTTTTGCCATTTTCGTTTGTTTTTCCGGTATTTTTGTTTTTTTTGTTGATTTTTTCTAAATTTTCATATATTTGTGATATTTTCTAATTGATTCCTTTTGTAGTTTTAATTTCAAATTTATTTTTAAAAACACACACACAAGTATTTCAATTAAATCACACAATTGCATACCAAAAATTATTTTTGTATTTATTTTTATATTTATATTGGAATTTATTTGCCCAGGGAAAAAGTTACGTGCTCACAGACCCTTTTCCCCAACCCTTCCTTTCTAATGAGTCGATCATGGTGGCCAAAGAAATGATCTGACGAGGTTTCAAACCGGGAAAAGGACTTGGGAAATCATTACAAGGGATAACGGAACCTATCACTTTGCCCTTCATTAAGAAGCTCTTCGGGATAGGATTTCACCCTACCCTAGAAGATGAAACGTGGGCTAAGGAAAGGAAGAAAGAAGGGTGGGTTCTGTCACAGCCAGTGCCCCATTTACACAAGACCTTTGCCAAGCCTAAATATGTTGAAGAAGATTATGAGGTGTTCACGGCAGAGGAAATAGAAGATATATGTGGGGCCATGAGGAAAATGCTTTATGAGACACACTTGGTTCAGCTAGGAGAAGGCACAAGCACCGCTGAGGTGCTATACATGGGGGCAAATGCTAAGCTTCAGAATTGGGAGGCTACACCATTCCTAGTCAGGCGGGAGTCCGTGTTGACTTGTCCTGCCACCTTTGATGCATCACGAGTTATCCCAGGGTGTAACTCAGATGTTTTTCTTTAGTTTCATATTTTAAATTTCTTGAAATGTAAACCCTTTTATCTTCCCGATTCCAAGGAATAAAACCAGTGTTCATCATTATATTTTCTTCTATTCTTTCTAATTTTTGTTACTTTTCTTTTACTTTTCTTTTAAGTTAGAATAAAACGGCTTTAATAACATGACATCCTTGCGGACTTCACGCCCAGATCCAAACACGTCATCTAATTGTGAAATAATGAACCAGGAACTGGAATATGATGAAGAAGAGTCTTTTAGGGAAATAAATTGAGATCTGGAACACTTTGAGAATAAACCTAAGCCAAATTTGAATGACACTGAGCCAGTTAACTTGGGACCCTGTGAAGAGATCCGGGGAAAAAAATAAGCATTCAAAAATTGAGAAAACTCGAGATGCAATAATTCAACTCTTGTTTGAGTTTAAAGATGTGGTTTCATGGTCATACGATGACATGCCAGGACTAGGCGCTGATCTAGTGGTGCATAAATTGCCAATCTACCCTGATTGTCCACCAGTTCAATAGAAGCAGAGGAAATTCAAGACTGGAATCACTGATAAGATCAAAGAATAGATCACAAAGCAGCTAAAAATATGGGTAATTAGGGTGGTCCAGTATACCACGTGGTTAGGTAATGTTATTCTTGTGCCGAAGAATGATGGGAAAACTCGAGTGTGCGTGGATTACCGAGATTTCATTAGGGCAAGTCCCAAAGATAACTTCCCTTTGCCCAATATCCACACCGTTGTTGACAACTGTGCCAAACATGGGATACAGTCTTTTGTTGATCGTTATGCAGGATATCACCAGGTGTTGATGGATAAGGAAGACATTGAGAAAACCGTTTTTGCCACACCTTGGGGCACTTACTGTTATCGAGTTATACCATTTGGTTTGAAGAATGCCGGAGCGACGTACATGAGGGCCAAGACTGCTATCTTCCATGATATGATGCATTAAGAAATAGAGGTGTATGTAAACGACGTGATCATCAAGTCCAGTACTTAAGTCGATCATTTTCTAGACTCGAAGAAGTTTTTTGAGAGGCTACGAAAGTACAATTTAAAGTTGAATCCAGCCAAATGAACATTCAGAGTCCCATTAGGAAAACTTCTGGGTTTCATAGTCAGCAGGAGAGGTATCGATTTGGATCCAACAAAGATGAAGGCTATCCGGGACTTACCTCCTCCAAGGACAAAGAAAGAGGTAATGAGTCTCTTGGGCAGATTAAACTACATCAGCCGTTTCATCGATAAATTAAATTTCACATGTGAGCCCATATTCAAATTGTTGAGGAAAGATTCCGCAATTAAGTTGACAGTTGAGTGTCAAGAGGCTTTCGACAAGATCAAAGAATATCTATCGAATCCTCCAGTTTTGGTCATGCCAGAACAAGGGAGACCTTTGTTTTTGTATCTGACAGTCTTAGAAAAATCTTTTGGGTGTGTCCTCGGGCAACATGATGCAACGGGGAAGAAATAGAAGGTGATCTACTACTTGAGCAAGAAGTAAATTAGTTATGAAGTCAGTTACACTTTCTTGGAAAGAACGTGATGTGCATTGACATGGGTCGCTCAGAAGTTGAGACACTATCTCGAGGCTCACACCACCCACCTCATTACCAGGTTGGATCCTTTGAAGTACATATTCCAGAAACAGATGCCCACCGGAATATTGGCAAAATGGCAAATTCTGCTTACTTAATTCGACATAGTCTATGTCACTCGCACGGCAATAAAATCTCAAGCATTGGAGGATCACTTGCTATGTCACTCGCACGGCAATAAAATCTCAAGCATTGGAGGATCACTTGGCCGAAAACCCGATTGATAAGGAGTACTAACCATTGAATACCTACTTTCCAGATGTGGGCCTCAAATGAACAGGTATGTTTTGGCTAAGAAAATCTTACGTGCTGGTTATTATTGGATAATTATGGAAAAGGATTGCTTCAGTTTCGTCCGAAAATTCCATCAGTGCCAGGTGCATGGAGATCTGATTCATACACCTCAAACAGAGCTACATCCTATGTCGGCGCCTTGGCCTTTTGTCGCTTGGGGCATGGACGTAATTAGTCTGATTGAGCTAAAGGAATCTAATGGGCACAAATCACTATTGGTTGCCATCGATTATTTCATAAAATGGGTTGAGTCTATCACTCTCAAGCCGGTCACCAAAAGAGCCGTGGTGGACTTTGTCCACTCAAATCTATCTGTCGTTTTGGTAACCCTCCAACTATCATCAAAGATAATATGGCAAACCTGAATAGTAATTTGATGGGGGATGTATGCGAACAATTCAACGGCGCCGTTGAAGCAGCAAACAAAAACATCAAGAAGATTTTGAGGAAGATAATTCTGAGTTCCAGACAGTGGCATGAACAGCTGCTTTTCGCCTTACTGGGATATCGCACAACAGTGTGCACATCGGTAGGAGCCACCCCATACTTGTTGGATTATAGAACCAAAGCTGTGATACCGGCAGAGGTAGGAATTCCTTTGCTCTGAACCATTATTGAAGTAGAGATTGAAGACAGTGAGTGGGTTAAGACTCGTTTGGAGCAACTGACCTTAAGTGATGAAAAGCGGATGGCTGCGGTCTATCACGGGCAGTTGTACCAACAAAGATCGGCCCGTTCTTACAACAAGAAAGTGCGACCCAGGAATTTTGAAGTCGGACAATTGGTGTTGAGGCGCATTCTTCCCTATCACCAGGAAGTGAAAGGAAAATTTGCTCCTAAATGGAAAGGTCCATACATCATCAGTAAAATACTACCGAGAGGAGCATTATATCTGGGTGATGTTGAAAGAAGTGATCTCGAAACAGCACTGAACACAGACGCAGTTCAAAGGTAATATATGTAAGTTTACTTCGATGATGTTTTGCCGCATATATGATGAGGAAGGCTTCTGTTCCTGCTACCCAAACACTATCCACCCTTTTTGCAAACCATTTTGAGCCGGTTACCTATCTTTAACTACCCTCTTTGGAATCCGAAAGCACCGAATATATATATATATATATATATATATATACATGTTGACTTGATTCTGAAAGCATACGTAGGCAACCTCTATCTGGGGTTCAGTCACACCAAACCAAAAATCCAATCTTTCCCCAAAATTGAAACTACGGCAGATGTAATAATGGTTCGACCATCGAGCTTACCAAATGATTCCAAAGTTGTAATCCCGTCCACAATTCGTTTACCCAAAACCAAAAGCAAGTCCTTCGGATCAATTGCCAAAGCCGTGAACGATAAGAGACATCATGGGTGGAAAGTGAACACTCAAAACAGAGAGAAATAAATGAGAGTCTTATTGGTGAAAACCTACGGGCACCATGAGGCGACTAGAGCATAGAAACAAAAATGAGAGAGTTTGTTTATTGAAAACTCGCAAGGAGCACTATCGGGCGATGTTGAGAAGAGAAACGAGAGAGTTCAATTAGCGAAAACGCGCAAGGGGCGCTATCGGCCGAAAAGAGGTATCTCATCACTAGAAGTACTAGCAAGGTTCCCTAGTTCAAAAAGACGGATCAATGGATTTACAAGAAGCCGGAAGTTGGTATAGGTCGGGTGTCCAGTCCAAGAAGCAAGTCATGTCCATTTGAAGACATCATGCACCTAGATAAGTTTTTCTTTTCCCTTGAACGGTCATTTCTGCTTTTAATTCATTTCTTCCACTCCATATTTGTTTTTTTCCCCTTGTATCCCTTTTGGTTTAACCCCAAACTCTAAGACTTGTTACAAAGGAAAAGGTGGCAGAATTGGTTTCACAAGGCTTCGCCTGACAAAATCCAAAGAAAATGCCCAGCCTCAGCTAGTGCGTTTGTCCAATCTTGACTGACCATTGTTTGTTGATATTCCCTAAGGAAAAGCCTTTTAGAAAGAAAGAAGGCCAAGGGCAAAAGTTCTAAGAATAGAATGAAGCAAAAGGCCAGCGCCCACACAGGCAAATCATCATGAAGACCTAAAAGTTTGAGTTTTGTCAAGTTCAAGGGAATTCCCCTTTTTAAGATCTGCGAACAGCAAGTTTCTCTAGGGAAAGGGACTGCGATCAAGCAATCGAGATGATCAAGGCCACAAAACCAACCACCATTTTAAAACTAACAGACTTTTCTTTGTTAAACGTTAAAACAGGTGTAATTTTTGCAACCATACAAGAAATGGACGCAACATAGAAGAGAAAAACAATACACAAGCAACGGAACAGCTTCGTAGCAGAAAATCAACCAAAAGGGAAGTTTCTCCTCTGATTCTCTCATACATTGTGCTAAATGAAGAAGATAAGAATAAAGTTAGAAAAGTTCGAAAGAAAGAAGAAAAGAGGTAAAAAATAAAAATCCCAAAAGAAAATTTATGGTAGCATCGGGTCCCATTTCCTAGAAATCCCGGCATAACCCGTGGATCTGCCTCGCATAAACTAAGGAGACTTCTTCTTTCCAAGTCTCGGCATAACCCGATGACCATCTCGGCATAACCCGTGAATCTCCCTAGCATAACCCAAGAAGCCTTTTTCTTTCCAAGTCTCAGCATAACCCGATGACCATCCCGACATAACCCTTGGATCTCCCTGGCATAACCCAAGGAGCCTTTTCATTCCAAGTCTCAGCATAACCCAATGAATATCCCCTCATAAACCCATGGATCCCCCTGGCATAAACCAAGGAGCCTTTTTTCTTTCCATGTCTCGACATAACCCGATGACCATCTCGGCATAACCCGTGGATCTCCCTGGCATAACCAAAGGAGCCTTTTCTTTCCAAGCCTCGGCATAACCCGATAACCATCCTGGCATAACCCATGGATCTCCCTGGCATAACCTAAGGAGCCTTTTCTTTCCAAGTATCGGCATAACCCGATGATCATTCCAGCATAACCCATCGATCTCCGTGATACAACACAAGGAGCCTTTTCCTTCCAATTCTCGACATAACCCGATGACCATCCCAACATATCCCGTGGATCTCCCTGGCATAACCCAAAGAGCCTCTTCTTTCCAAGTCTGGGAATAACCCGATGACCATCACAGCATAACCCGTAGATCTCCCTAGCATAACCCAAGGAGCCTTTTAATTCCAAGTCTCAGAATAGCCCGATGACCATCCCGGTATAACTAGTGGATCTCCCTGGCATAACCCAAGGAGCCTTTTCTTTCCAAGTCTCGTCATAACCCGATGACCATCCCGGCATAACCCATGGATCTCCCTAGAATAACCCAAGGAGCCTCTTCTTTCCAACTCTCAGCATAACCCGATAACCATCTCGGCATAACTCGTGGATCTCCCTGGAATAACCCAAAGAGCCTTTTCTTTCAAAGTCTCGGCATAACCAGATGACCATCCCAGCATAACCCGTGGATCTCGCTGGCATAACGTAAGGAGCCTTTTCTTTCCATGTCTTGGCATAACTCGATGACCATCTCGGCATAACACGTGGATCTCCCTGGCATAACCCGTGGAGGCTTTTCTTTCCAAGTCTCGGCAAAACCCGATGACCATCCCTGGCATAACCCGTGGATCTCCCTAGCATAACCCAAGGAGCCTTTTCTTTCCGAGTCTCGGAATAACTCGATGACCATCCCAGCATAACCCGTGGATCTCCCTGACATAACCCAAGGAGCCTTTTCTTTCCAAATCTCGGCATAACCCGATGACCATGCCGACAGAACCCGTGGATCTCCTTGGCATAACCGAATGAGCCTTTTCTTTACAAGTCTAGGAATAACCCGATGACTATCCCGGCATAACATGTGGATCTCCCTGGCATAACCCAATGAGCCATTTCTTTCCAAGTCTCGGCATAACCCGATGACCATACCGACATAACTCGTGCACCTTTAATGGCATAACCCGGCCATTTCCCAACACCACCTCGATCCGTTCAAAAGAATACACAATCTTGATGTGACTGCTTGAATACATGTCATAACTAACTCACGAAATTTTCCTATAGTGGTAGGATCATCTAGCAATCATTTTCTAAACCTTGAAAAATCTTTTGAGAGGTTGATGGAAAGGTGGAAAAGGTATAGTCTAATTTGGGTGGTGAATATGCTTTTGATGACATGGGGAAGAACGAAGGTTTTGAAGGGAAAGCTGGAGTTCTTTGTGGTTCATAGTGATCATTTCTCAGAAGCTGAATTTGTTCTTTGATGGAAATCGTCTCCTGTTGTTGGAAAAATTGGAAAAGTGAAGTTCCTGGTGGACAAATCTCATATTGTAAATTTGCCAACCATAGTTCCACGGCTTTGATCAGTCATGCATGTTGAGACAATGACTGCTCCACTTTTTTCTCAATTGTTTCCACTTTGCTCATCACCTTGTTTTGTGTATGAGACATATTTTTTATGGTGATGCCAATATTATTGAGTACTTTGTTCTAGCAGATGGAATTTTCTGATTGCCAGTTCATTGTTGCTTCAATGTCACTTGTTAGGGTTTTTTCTCCAGATAGTAGTATTATGTTCTTTTTGGGGATTTTTGGAGCATGGCTGATACCCTCTTTTTCAAAAGGTTGAAGTGGAAGAAAATCTTGGGAGTGACTGGAACTTGAAGGGCTCATCATGAATATTTGTGGGTGTGTGGACCTTTGGGTTGGTGGAGTTCTAGGTTCTGGTGGCTTTTTGGATTCTGGGGTATGAGATGATGTTGGTTCGGATGTGGGCATGGTTTCACTATCCTCCCAGCTAGGGGTGAATTATTGTGGTATTTTTGGCCATTCATGGGGTTTCTTATTGACAAGAAATTCATATTTACCTGGACGACTTAATGAGCCAATTGAAGGATCTTTATTTTCATACTTGGCTCGAAAATCTCATTCAGTTGTTTTCTATTTTTTCTTGGATTTAGATTTATGCTGGTGTTGTTCATTATATTCTCCAACTGGATCTTCTATACAATCTTGGCAGGTGCAACCGAGATCCTATGGGCAATGTCCAGTGAAAGGGCATTTGAACCCCTACATTCTTTTCCCTTCTTTGTCAAAATATTGGCACCAGTCATGTTCTCCCATGAAGCTTTGTATATTCCAGAAGAATTCTCCATCGGTTTCTAGGTAAGTATCTGTTGTATCTTTGAGTTGAATCATTTGGCAATAAAAGATGGTTTTATTGGGTTTTTTGAGATGGGAATGGTCAAAAATTATGCAAACGGTTTTGTCACTTCTATTGGTAAAAGTTGGTTCACCAGACTACACAGATTCTTCTGATTCTCTCAGCTTCTCATAATTTGTGATCCATGAGTCAGGAAGGATTTTGACAAGTTCATCTCTGGAAATATGTCTGGGTATTTGGGTGCACATGGTGTTTCCATTGGTAGCATCAATATTTAAAAGCAAAGCATTTTCTCCTCTGGGTAGACAAAGATCCATGGCATGATTTTTGACTCGCCATGCCATTTGGTGGTGAAGGGTTGCATGGATAGAATCTTTGGCTTGTGGGGCTCCTTGGATTTGGACTTTGATTTTTAGGGCTTCGGTTAGGTACGAGTAATAAAGGGACATGTTGAAATTTGGAAAGATTGTTATGAACACAGTTCCAGCATTCAGGGTAACTTCGGCAGTACCCAAGTTTTTATGTTGGTACTCCAAATATCATGTGTCTAGAAGTCGAGCTACAACAGGTTGACCTTTTTTTCCGTGATATGTTAAAGCGATTCGGATGGCACCAAAATGGATATGGGTAAAACCATGAGCTCACCATTGCCTAGGAAAATCATCTAGTATTTGAAGGGTGAGAAATTGTTCCACTCGAGTGGCAAGAATAGGATGTTGGTCATGTTTTGAAGCAGCAACATATTCTTTGACTCCTTTTGGTCTATGTTGGACTAAGGAATGAATTTGGGTCCAGGGTGCAAAGGATATTTTGGCAAAGGCTGAGTAAGGGTTTATTAGGGGTCGTTTAGTGGAATATACTTTTTGTTCATCGGGTAAGATATCTACCTCATATAGGTAATCATATTTTTTGGTCAAGGTTTTATGCAGAGTAGGAGAAATATTCATTTTTGCAAGAGAAGAAGAAGAGGATGATGGAAATGACTCAGACATATTTAGTAAATTGTTCCTCCCTCCGAAAGGATGGGCTTGCTCAGATACCACAGTACAAAAGGAACAGAGCAAGAGATTCCAAGAAAGCAAACTACACCATAGCTACGAAAGTTTCCCTACAATAAGGGGCTGGCTTCAACAAACCAAAAGGGACGGCTTGCCAAGATACACAAACAGTTAATTTGTTTATAGTCTAAAACGTTTTGCTACAAACGGGGCTGGCTTCAACAACCCATAAGAGACGGCTTGCCAAGCTACACAACTCAGAAAACTTTTGTACTATCATCAACGTTAGCTGTTTATAACTCAGAAACTTTTCGTACTACAATAAGCTAACTTTCTTAGAGTATAGTTAATATATTTTTCATACATGGACCGGCCTTTCCATCCATTCGAAAGAAAGAACAAGAGAGAAATTTAGAAAGCATTCATAAGTAGTATTTCACAAAAGATTTTTCAAGGTTTACAAGATGATTGCTAGATTATCCTACCACTACTACAAGGCCTCCTTTATATAGGGCTAGGAGGTTATTCCAAGACAAACTTTAAAGATAAAATAAATCTATCTTACATGGCAAACTTATCTTACAAGTGAGTCCTTCTAAACATGCGAAGGACTTTAGGCAAACAACTAAAAAACAACTGAAAATATGTGAAACGGGTGAAATATACTTGGTGTAGCATGTGAAAGTATGAGGGATCATTTGGCAGCATGTGAAAGTATGATGATGCATGTGACAAAGCATGTGGAGGCATGTGGAAGCATCTGAAAACAAGTTGAAGTGGGGCCCGTATAGTATGGAAAGATGTGGAAATTTGTCTTAACATGGGTAGGATAATTTTGAGGGGATTTTTGGTGGCTAATTTAGAATTTTGGTGGGATTAGAAGGGAATTAGGTAATTATCCTTCAATGATTCTAGGGTTTCTTCTATCCATCTTTTTAATGACCTTGTGTAGTAACGCCTGGAATTTGATGGCCCTTCTTCACTGTGCTCTTTCTCTTTTGGATTGAAAGATGTAATCCTCAACCTTAATCTTGAAATGTCTTGAGTGATCTTTTCTCCGATGACTTCGTATGGAGTTTGATATTCTTTTGCTGCTGCCCGGATTCTTTCCCAGTGAGGATGACTGCTTGTATAATTCTAGCTTGCCCAATCTTTTGGCCATATTTCTTTCGGAATGCATCTATTTTGCTGAAAAAGGATTCTTTGTGCCTCGATGTACTCTTCTTCCATTGATAAAATGGACACGGGGAATTTCCACCAAAATGATGATTTTGCTTGTGCCTGGACTTTTCCATTAATAATCTTTACTGGCCTATGGAACATGAACACCTTTGCTGTGTAGGAATCATTGAAACGTTTAATCCAGTATCATCTAGGTTTGAACCATTACAAAAATATTTTAAGAGCTGGTGCAATGTTATCAAAATCCTTGAAGACATTGCATTTGAATTCCATGAAAAGATAATACTGATGGCATAGGTACCAGAAAAACCATAATAGTTCTTGTGGAAAATCCTTTGCTTGAGCTATGAATATATGGCAGAACGGATATTCTAGATTGACCCCTTATGGCTTGAGAATTGATCCTCCATATTGTCGGAAAACTTGGAGCTCATAATGAGTTCTTCTTTCAATAAGAATTGACGGATCAAAGGGATCCATGAGGTTGAACAATTCCGGCGGATGATCTGTTCGCTTTAATGAACTTGTTCTTGGTAAACCGGAACTTGAAGATGTGACTGATTAGCTTTTCCTTTGACTTCAGTTTCGCTGGGGAAAATCTCCTTGACAATTCTTCCAGTCGAGACAGAAAATCTGCGAGAATACTATCCTTTCCTTTTAGATGCGTGACTTGAAACTTATATGGAGAGAACCATTGAGCCCACCTGAGAACTTCAGGATTGGGAATAATTTTTCATTTAGATGAATCATCTTCGGGAAGACCTTCATATCCATTTCAATCAGCAATTCTGTATGAATAAGGGATAAATTGAATTTTTTGATTCCATTCTTTACTACAAGAATTTCCTTGAAAGTGGAGTGATAATGTTGCCCGGCATCTTTGAACTTTCCACTGGCGTATCCACATATTTTCCTCTAGCCATCTTTTTCTTCAAATAGAACAGCACTCCAATATTCCTTGCTGGCATCAGTCTGCAATATCTTCTTACCGACCGAAGGGATATAGAGGGACTTGACATTTTTATAAATTTCATTTATTTCCTTGACAGCTTCATCTTGTTTCTTTCCCCATGGAGGAGCATTCTTTTTAGCATCTCTGTAAGTGGAGAAATGTATGTAGAGATATTTGGGATAAAATCTCTTACATAATTTATTATGCCCATAAATTATTGGATCTGCTATGTTGTGAAGTTGGTATCCCGAAATTTCAGTAGTTCCTGACATATATGTGGTCCTGGACAAAATTCACCTTGGACAAAATTCATTCCAAGAAAATCAATTTCCTTTTGAGCAAAAACCATCTTGTTCTGGCAGATGGAATTTTCTGATTGCAAGTTCATTATTGCTTCAATGTCACTTGTTGGGGTTTTTTCTCCAAACGGTAGTACTATGTTCTTTTTGGGGATTTTTTTAGCATGGCTGATACCCCTTTTTTCAAAAGGTTGAACTGGAGGAAAATCTCGAGAGTGACTGGAACTTGAAGGGCACATCAAGAATATTTGTGGGTGTGTGGACCATTGGGTTGGTGGAGCTTTTGGTTTAGGTGGCTTTTTGGATTCTGGAATATGAGATGATGTTGGTTTAGATTTGGGCATAGTTTCACTATCCTCCCATCTAGGGGTGAATTTATGCGGCAGTTTTGGCCATTCTTGGGGTTTGTAACTGGCATGGAATTCATATTTACATGCACGGCTTAATGAGCAAATTGAAGGATCTTTATTTTTATATTTGGCTCGAAAATCTCTTTCATTAGTTTTCCCTTTTTTCTTGGATTTAGATTTGCGCTGGTGATGTTCATCATATTCTCCAACTGTATCTTCTATACAATCTTGGGAGGTGCAACCGAGAACCCATGGGCAGTGTCCAGCGAAAGGGCATTTGAACCACCACATTTTTTCCCTTCTTTGTCAAAATATTGGCACCAGTCATGTTATTCCATGATGCTTTATATATCCCTGAAGAATTCTCCACCAGGTTATGGGTAAGTATCTGTTGTATCTTTTGTTTGGATCATTTGGCAAGAAAAGATGGTTTTATTTGGTTTTTTGAGATTGGAATGGTCAAAGATTATGCAAACGGTTTTGTCACTTCTTTTGGTAAAAGTTGGTTCACCACACTGCAGAGATTCTTCAGATTCTCTTAGCTTCTCATAATTTGTGATCCATGAGTCAGGAAAGATTTTTACAAGTTCATCTCTGGAGATCTATCTGGGTATTTGGGTGCACATGGTGTTTCCCTTGGTAGCATCAATATTTAAAAGCAAAGCATTTTCTCCTCAGGGTAGACAAAGATCGATAGCATGATTTTGGACTTGCCATGCAGTTTGGTGGTGAAGGGTTGCTTGGATAGAATCTTTGGCTTGTTGGGCTCCTTGGATTTCGACTTGGATTTTTAGGGCTTCGGTTAGGTACGAGTCATAAAGGGACATGTTGAAATTTGGAAAGATAGTTATGAAGACAGTTCCAGCATTCAGCGTAACTTCGATAGTACCCAAGTTTTCATGTTGGTACTCCAAATATCATGTATCTAGAAGAGAAAGTCGAGCAACAACAGGTTGACCTTTTCTTCCGTGATATGTTAAAGCGATTCGGATGGCTCAAAAATGGATATGGGTAAAACGATGAGCTTTCCATTGCCTAGGAAAATCGTCTGGTATTTGAAGGGTGATAAATTGTTCCTCTCGAGTGGCAAGAATAGGATGATGGTCAAGTTTTGAGGCAGCAACATATTCTTTGACTCCTTTTAGTCTATGTTGGACTAAGGAATGAATTTGGGTCCAGGGTGCAAAGGATTCTTTGGTAAAGGATGAGTAAGGGTTTATGAGGGGTAGTTCAGTGGAAGATACTTTTTGTTCATCGGGTAGGATATCTACCTCATAGAGGTAATCATATTTTTTGGACAAGGTTTTATGCGGAGTAGGAGACATATTCATTTTTGCAAGAGAAGAAGAAGAGGATGATAGTAATGACTCGGACATATTTAGTAAACTGTAAGAAAGTTCGCTTATTGTGGTGCGAAAGTTTTCTAAGTTATAAATGGCTAACGTTGGTTATAGTACAAAAGTTTTCTAAGTTGCGTAGCTTGGCAAGCCGTCCCTTACGGGTTGTTGAAGCTAGCCCCGTTTGTTGGAAAACTCTGAGACTATAAACAAATTAACTGTTTGTGTAGTTTGGCAAGCCGTCCCTTTTGGGTTGTTGAAGCCAGCCCCTTTTTGTAGGGAAACATTCGTAGCTATAGTGTAGTTTGCTTTCTTGGAGACTCTTGCTCTGTTCCTTTTTGTACTGTTTGTGTACAAAAAAGCAAACTACACCATAGCTACGAAGGTTTCCCTTTAAAAAGGGGCTGGCTTCAACAACCCAAAAGGGACGGCTTGCCAAGCTACACAAACAGTTAATTTATTTATAGTCTCAAAAGTTTTCCTACACACGGGGTTGGCTTCAACAACCCATAAGGGACGGCTTTCCAAGCTACACAACTTAGAAAACTTTTGTACCATAACCAACGTTAGCTATTTATAACTCCGAAAACTTTCGTACTACAATAAGCTAACTTTCTTAGAGTGTACTTACTCTATTTTTCATACATGGACCGGCCTTTTCATCCATTCGAAAGAAAGAACAAGAGAGAAATTTTGAAAGAACTCATAAGTAGTATTTCACAAAAGAGTTTTCAATGTTTACAAAATGATTGCTAGATGATCCTAACACTACTGCAATGCCTCCTTTATATAGGGCTAGGAGTTTATTATAAAACAAACTTTAAAGATAAAATAAATCTATCTTACATGGCAAACTATTCTTACAAGTGGGTCTTTCTAAACATGTGTTGCTGGCAAGTCAAACCATGACCATCATTGAAGAAATTGGTTACATCAGGCAAGCTATTTTCGTCGCATTGAATGATATCTATATGAATCGCTCTATCCTAAAATAAATTATCCAACACAATCTAGCGCTTAATAAAGCGTGCCGCAAATCTGATCTAATCACCGGATCAGGATGTTCTTGTCGCACATCTAGGCAAAGTAGAGAATTCAAGAGGTTCAAATTGCCAAGAATTCCAGATGGGAAATCAAGGTCCAAAAGACGCACAAAATATTTCAGACGGAGAAGGCTAGGAAATTTTCATAAGAAAAATAGATGTTTCATTTGCCATAAGATTCGACATTTCGCTAAAAATTGTCAACAATCAAGAAGGCCCATCAAACTTATTCAAGGGATTGAAGATTACACTGGCATAAATCTCGGAAAGGAGGAAGTCCTTGAATCCATATTCTCTGTGGATGATAAACCTAATGAATAAACTTTATTCTCTCTTGATATCTATGAAGATCAAGGCAATTACCAAATCTCAGGACCAATGATTGAGGCTCGAGAGGAGATCAATGCTCTTACTATTGTTCCTCAAGTAGAACTCAAGATTTATTCATCCAAGTGGGACAAACCAACTCGAGTTATTGCTTTCATCGACACCAGAGCTACTTCCTCACTTATAAATCCAGTTGTTTTTCTTAAAGATCAATGGGTACCGCATTTTAAAAATTTCAACACTGCATCAAATGCAATCCTGACCACAACTGTCATTACAAAGCACCCGATCACCATTGAGTTCTTCCCGGGATTGAACTACAGAACGAAGCTGCTAGGATCTGTTGTACCAGGAAAAGATCTTATTATTGGATTCGAATTCACAGACAGCTTAGAGATAAGCTCTAGAACAAGTCTAACAGGATAGTGTTTAAAAAGAAGTTCAAGCCTTATTCTGAGATCCCGAGGCTATTCCAAATCACCAAAGACGAAAAATCAAAGAGATTGAGCAAAATCTCATTGAACAATCATGTGCCGATTCCCACAAAGACTTCATGAAGAAAGGGAAATGCCCGCTGTGGAAAAATGAAGAATTTTTTATCAAGCTCCCTTTCAAGAAGAGTGAAAACATAAATCCAACAAAAGCCAGTCATTCAGGGATGAATCCAGATCATCTTCAACTCGCAAAGAAAGAATGTGAAGAGCTTTTGCAATTTGATATGATAGAGCCATCCGAATCACAATGGGCATGTGAATCATTTTGTGTCAACAAAAGAGATGAACAGACAAGAGGAAAACTCAGGTTAGTCATCAACTACCAGCCACATAACCATTTCCTCCAAGATGATAAATTCCCTATCCCAAATAAACTCACCTTTTTCTCCCACTTAGCCAATGCCAAATATTTTTCTAAGTTTGATTTAAAGTCAGGATTTTGGCAATTAGGAATCCACCCTGAAGAAAGACCCAAAACAGGATTTTGCATCCCCGATCATCACTTCCAATGGAAAGTTATGCCCTTCGGTTTGAAAACTGAACCTTCTTTGTTCCAAAAGGCCATGATAAAAATATTCCAACCCAACCTCCATACCTCTTTAGTTTACATTTATGACATCATGTTATTTAGTGATACATTCGAAG
The DNA here is from genome assembly GCA_032618575.1 of Nicotiana noctiflora. Classification (NCBI taxonomy): domain Eukaryota; kingdom Viridiplantae; phylum Streptophyta; class Magnoliopsida; order Solanales; family Solanaceae; genus Nicotiana; species Nicotiana noctiflora. The sequence continues at coordinate 176,003 of JASVEL010004619.1, forward strand.
AACATATCAACTTGCTTCGTCAGTTTGAGGCATTGGTAACATAGTACGGGATCATGCTCTCAACAAAAAAGATGGTTCTTGCTCAAAAGGAAATTGATTTTCTTGGAATGCATTTTGTCCAAGGTGAATATAGTCCAGGACCACATATATGTCAGGAACTACTCAAATTTCCAGATACCAACTTCACAACAAAGCAGATCCAACAATTTCTGGGCATACTAAATTATGTAAGAGATTTTATCCCAAATATCTCTGCATACATTTCTCCACTTACAGAGATAGTCAAGAAAAAAGCTCCTCCATGGGGAAAGAAGCTAGATGAAGCAGTCAAGGAAATAAAGGAAATTTCTGAAAATGTCAAGTCCCTCTATATCCCTTCGGACGGTAAGAAGATATTGCAGACCGATGCCAGCAATGAATATTGGAGTGCTATTCTATTTGAAGAAAAAGATGGCCAGAGAAAAATTTGTGGATACGCCAGTGGAAAGTTCAAAGATGCCGAGCAACATTATCACTCCACTTTCAAGGAAATTCTTACAGTAAAGAATGGAATAAAGAAATTCAATTTCTTCCTTATTCATACAGAATTCCTGATTGAAATAGATATGAAGGCCTTCCCGAAGATGATTCATCTAAATGCAAAAATTATTCCCTATCCTGAGATTCTCAGGTGGGCTCAATGGTTCTCTCCATATAAGTTTCAAGTCAGGCATCTAAAAGGAAAGGATAATATTATCGCAGATTTTCTGTCCCGACCGAAAGAATTCTCAAGGACATTTTCCCCAGCCAAACTAAAGTCAAAGGAAAAGCTAATCAGTCACACCTTCATGTTTTCTGGTTTACCAGGAACAAGTTCATTAAAGCCAATGGATCATCCGCCATAATTGTTCAACCCTATGGATCCCTTTGATCCGTCAATTCTTATTGAAAGAAGAACTCATTATGAGCTCCAGGTTTTCGGACAACATGGAGGATCCATTCTCAATCCATATGGGGTCAATCCAGAATATCATTTCTGCAATATATTCATATCTCAAGCTAAGGATTTTCCACAAGAACTATTATGGTTTTTTTGGTACCTATGTCATCAGTATTATACTTTCATGGAATTCAAATGCAACGTCTTCAAGGATTTTGATAACATTGCACCAGCTCTTAAAATATTTTTGCAATGGTTCAAACCTAGAAGATACTGAATTAAATATTTCAATGATTCCTACACAGCAAAGGTGTTCATGTTCCATAGGCCAATAAAGATTATTAATAGAAAAGTCCAGGCACAAGCAAAAGAATCATCTTGGTGGAAATTCCCGTGTCCATTTTATCAATGGAAGAAGAATACATCAAGGCACAAAGAATCATTTCAGCAAAATAGATGCATTCAGAAAGAAATATGGCCAAAAGATTGGGCAAGCTAGAATTATACAAGCAGTCATCCTCACCGGGAAAGAATCCGGGCAGCAGCAAAATAATATCAATCTCCATACGAAGTCATCCGAGAAAAGATCACGCAAGACATTTCAAGATTAAGGTTGAGGATTACATCTTTCAATCCAAAAGAGAAAGAGCACAGTGATGAAGGGCCATCAAATTCCAGACATTACTACACAAGGTCATTGAAAAGATGCCTAGAGGACAACCCTAGAATCATTGAAGGATAATTACCTGATTCCCTTCTAGTCCCACCAAAATCCTAAATTAGCCACCAAAAACCCTACAAAATTATCCTACCCATGTTAAGACAAATTTCCACATCTTTCCATACTATCTGGGCCCCACTTCAATTTGTTTTCACATGTTTCCACGTGCCTCAACATGCTTCGTCACATGCATCATAATACTTTCACATGTCGTCACATGCTCCCTCATACATTCACATGCTACACCAAGTATTTTACTCGTTTCACATGATTTCAGTTGTTTTTTAGTTGTTTTCCTAGAGTCCTTCACATGTTTAGAAGGACCCACTTGTAAGATAAGTTTGCCATGTAAGATAGATTTATTTTATCTTTAAAGTTTTTCTTGTAATAACCTCCTAGCCCTATATAAAGGAGGCTTTGTAGTAGTGGTAGGATCATCTAGCAATCATCTTGTAAACCTTGAAAAATCTTTTGTGCAATACTACTTATGAGTCCTTTCTAAATTTCTCTCTTGTTCGTTCTTTCGAATGGATGGAAAGACCGGTCCATGTAGGAAAAATAGAGTAAGTATACTCTAAGAAAGTTAGCTTATTGTAGTACAAAAATTTTCTGAGTTATAAATAGCTAACATTGGTTATAGTACAAAAGTTTTCTGAGTTGTGTAGCTTGGCAAGTCGTCCCTCATGTGTTGTTGAAGCCAGCCCTGTTTGTAGGAAATATTTTTGAGACTATAAACAAATTAACTATTTGTGTAGCTTGGCAAGCCGTCCCTTTTGGGTTGTTGAAACCAGCCCCTTTTTGTAGGGAAACTTTCGTAGCTGTGGTGTAGTTTGCTTTCTTGGAGTCTCTTGCTCTATTCCTTTTTGTACTATGGTATCAGAGCCAGTCCATCCTTTCGCAGGGAGGAACAGTTTACTAAATATGTCTGAGTCCTTTCCATCATCCTCTTCTTCTTCTCTTGCAAAAATGTATATTTCTCCTACTCTGCATAAAACCTTGTCCAAAAAATATGATAACCTATATGAGGTAGATATCCTACCCGAACTACCCCTCACAAACCCTTACTCAGCCATTGCCAAAAAATCCTTTCCGCCCTGGACCCAAATTCGTTTCTTTGTCCAACATAGACCAAAAGGAGTCAAAGAATATGTTGTTGCCTCAAAACTTGACCAGCGTCATATTCTTGCCACTCGAGAGGAATAATTTATCACCCTTCAAATACCAGATGATTTTCCTAGGCAATAGAGAGCTCGTGGTTTTACCCATATCCATTTTGGTGCCATCCCAATCGGTTTAACATATCACTGAAGAAAAGTTCAACCTGTTGTAGCTCGACCTTCTCTTCAAGATAAACGATATTTGGAGTACCAACATGCAAACTTGAGTACTGCCGAAGTTACCCTGAATGCTGGAACTGTCTTCATAACTATCTTTCCAAATTTCAACATATCCCTTTATGACCCGTACCTAACCGAAGCCCTAAAAATCCAAGTCCAAATCCAAGGAGCCCCACAGGCCAAAATGCTATCCAAGTAACCCTTCACCACCAAATGGCATGGCGAGTCCAAAATCAAGCCATAGATTTTTGTCTACCCGGAAGAGAAAATGATTTGATTTTAAATATTGATGCTACCAAAGGAAACACCATGTGCACCCAAATACCCAGACAAATTCCCAGAGATGATCTTGTCAAAATCCTTCCTGACTCATGGATCACAAATTATGAGAACTAAGAGAATCAGAAGAATAAGTGACAAAAATGTTTGCATAAGCTTTGACCATTCCCATCTCCAAAAACCCAATAAAACCATCTTTTGTTTGCCAAATCATCCAACCCAAAGATACAACAGATACTTACCCAGAACCCGATGGAGAATTCTTCTGGAATATACAAAGCATCATGGAAGAACATGACTGGTGCCAATATTTTGACAAAGAAGGGAAAAGAATGTGGTGGTTCAAATGCCCTTTCAGTGGACACTGCCCATGGGATATCGATTACACCTGCCAAGATTGTATAGAATATCAAGTTGGAGAATATGATAAACATCACCAGCGCAAATCTAAATCCAAGAAAAAAGGGAAAACTACTGAAAGAGATTTTTGAGCCATGTATGAAAATAAAGATCCTTCAATTGGCTCATTAAGCCATCCAGGTAAATATGAATTCCTTGTCGGTTACAAACCCCAAGAATGGCCAAAACTACCACAAAAATTCACCCCTAGCTGGGAGGATAGTGAAACCATGCCCAAATCCAAACCAACATCATCTCATACCCCAAAATCTAAAATGCCACCTGAACCAAAAACTCCACCAACCCAAAGGTCCACATACCCACAAATATTCATGATGAGCCCTTCAATTTCCAGTCACTCCCACGATTTTCCTCCACTTCAACCTTTTGAAAAATAGGGTATTAGCCATGCGCCAAAAATCTCCAAAAAGAACATAGTAAAACCGTCTGGAGAAAAAAGCCCCAACAAGTGACATTGAAGCAACAAGGAACTGGCAATCAGAAAATTCCTTCTGCCAGAACAAAGTGCTCAATAATATTGGCAACACTATCAAAATTGTGTCCCATACACAAAACAAGTTGATGAGCAAAGTGGAAACAATTGAGAAAAAGGTGGAACAGTCATCGTCTCAGCATGCAGGACTGATCAAAGCCTTGGAACTAAGGTTGGCAAATTTACAATATGAGATTTGTTCACCAGGAACATCGCTTTTTCAATTTTTCCAGCAACAACAACAGGAGACGATTTCCATCAAAGAACAAATTCAGCTTCTGAGAAATGATCACAATGAGCTACAAAGAATCCCAGCTTTCCCTTCAAAACCTGCCTTCTTCCCTATGTCGTCACAAGCATATTCACCATCCAAATTAGACTATACCTTTTCCACATTTCCATTAAAATCACAAAATCCAATCTCTTTCACCCGACCAACAAAAGAAGAAAATGATTTTGATATCGCAAAATTGGTTTGGGAAAGAAAAGACGCCCTTGCAGAAAAGAAACAAACCAAGAAAAGGCGAGACCAAGGAGAAAGTTCAAAAGGATCGAATCCTGAAAATCTAATGATTTCTGACCAGAAGGCTCCAGACCTTTATGTCTCTCAGCCAAGATACATATCAGAAAAAGATACCCCATGGTCAGAATCGCTAAACTCATCAGAAGACAAATCCATGGAAGATAGCTCTCAAGCAAGCAATGAATCCACAACGAACTCTTCCGAAGAAGATGATCCCCCAATATTTGTAAACCATCCAAGAGATCAAGAAATATCTGAAGTACATGATGCACAAGAAGGCATGACGGACGAACCAATCCCAGAAAGAAGATATGAGCCCATGGCGTCAAAGCCGGTTGGAACTGGTTTCCACACTTTCACCTTAGATGATGTCAAGGTTTCAAAGTAGCCTCAAAGGATCCAAGACTTCTACAATTGGATGGTGACCAGAAATTTGGTGGAGCGAGAAAAGTATATCATCCTTTCACATGGAGTACTCGAACGAGCAAAAATCGCTCGTATCCGCTCATTTATCTTTGCACGAAAACTCTTCGTATTTTCGGGCAAAGAGGGGCAGTTGTGAGCACATGATTTTTGCCCTAGTGGAAAATTATTCCCAATAGTCACAATAAAATATTTTTATTTGTGTTGTCTGTAATTTCGTGGATTTTGTGTTTATTTTCATATTCGTTTGAATTTCTATGTGTGTGATTATTTGTTGAATTAAAATAAAATACAAAAAATATATATTGCGTTTACATTTAGATTTTATTAGTAGAAATTATGTTTTATTTCACAAAAATAATACGCTTTATATTTTAGCATTTAAAGGTCTAGCCGTGTGATTTGTTTTAATATTTAATTGTGTGTAGAAGTTAATTAATATTTTTAAATTAATTTGATTTTGTATAGTAATTAAGAATTTTTGGGGTTTTAATAGGAAATCAAAGGAAAACCGGACAAGGCCCACCCCAAACCATCCCAATATGCATCCTTTACCCGGTCCAATTGGCCTAAGCCTCACGGATACCCCAAAATACATCGTCCCGTCATGCCCCATCTTGACCATTGTTCTTTTTTTATCGATGCTCTAGATCCTCCAAACCCTCACACACATCCTGAACCCAACCTCTCATTAAACCCAAACGACCCTGTTTCAACACCAAACTCCCTCGTTTCATCCCTCAACAATTAATTTGAGCCATTAAGATCATTTCATCTAACGGTTCTAATTAATTGAGTTAATTCAATATACCAAATTACCTACCCTCGAACCCCCCTTACCCATTTCACCTTTATCGTTTTTGACCTCAAAGACCAAACGAACCCACCGCCGCAAACTACCGTCCCCTGCCCACCAAAAATTGCCTCACTGTGGTTCCGGTGGGCCAAACCCTACCATTTTAACACCACAGAACCCCCATCACACACTGAATTCAAATTCACAAGCATCTTGGCTCAATACTAGCCATATCTTCTCGAATCTTCAATCGGAGATTCGAGCCAAGACTAAACCCATGCAAACCACCCCAAATTGATACCTAAAACTCCCCTGACCTCTCTCATAACCAAACCAACACTGGTTTGATTCGAATCTAACCAAAAAACCCCAAATCCCAAATCACCCGTATGAACCCTTGAAATCCAAAGTTGGGGTTCTGTCAAATTCGATAGGAGATTGAGGTATAATAAACCTTAATCTAGGTGTTCTCAACTGAGAACACTTATGAATTGGTTATAGCTGTAGTTTTAATATAGGTTGCAGATTTAGTTTGGGATTAAGGAAAAGACCTAAAATGGGTTTTCATTTTAGTTTAAGTGACCTGCCAATTGAACACTCAATGCACCCTTAAACTAAACAATAAATTAAGTGAAAAGGGGATCTATTAGTACAAATACATCCTGGCTAGTAACTTTTGAAGAGGGAAGTCAGAAACCAAAATTTGTTTAATACCAAAAGCTGAAAGGCACATGGCAAGGGTAGTAAAAATTGCTGTACAGCAGGATGTTCCCTAGCTTTTGAACTCCAGAAGTTTTAAAATTAGAGGTCACATGCCTAGATAAAGGAAAGTGGGGGAATAAGATGGACTGATCAGTTTTTAAGTCATAGGACATGCTGTAAGGGTTAGCTTTTGGTGATATAAGAGAAGTTTCTGAATAGTTTGAGGGGTGCTCTTTCCAGTCTTTGAAATTAGAGATAGTTTGAAAGGAAAAATTGTTCCATTATACTTTTCTTGAGTCTGCCTTCCATTTGAGAATTGAACTTCAGTTTTCTATAAGCCTTTTAAAGATCAAAGCAATAGTTTGAACTGCTGATCCTGTCCAGTTAATACTTTTACATTAATAAGGTCAAACCTGCTATATTTGGATGGCGAAGGAACATAAACTGAGTCTGAGTTCTGGTTCTAGCTTGAGACAGCCTTGTGCCAGTTTCCAGCCAGACATGCTAGGGGTGAAGGAAATGCCTCATATCTTTGCTCTGAAGGAGAGAAATGACGCTTCTTCTTCTTGTCTGGTCATCTTTGGATATCAGTTTCCCTTGAAACATTCGAGTATCAAGCGGTCGATATGCTTCATTTGGTTTGTTTGAGTTGGATTGTTCCTTTTGCTTCGACTCCAAGGAGAAACTATGCAATTTCTCTAGGAAATTTCCACAGACGACGCCAAATTGTTTTGGTGGAAAATTAATGAATACTTTACAAGAATTCTATTAAAATAATTCAAGGAGTAAATCATAGCCAATCATAATTAAGCACTGAATTTAAAGATAAACTTGAGACATAGAAATAATCAATTTTGGGACAATGTAAGCGGGATTTGATTCATCAACATAACTTGACCTGCCTCTACTTGAAGAGGATCGGGATCTTACATTTATCTTGTTTCTTGCTCCCCTTGAGGAGTATAAATTTCTTTCTCTAGGTTATTCAGAATTCTTCATCGGAGTAGTTTGACTTGCCTCTCCTTAAAGAGGTTCAGTATCTTACATTGATCTTGTCTCTCCTTTAAGAGGTTCAGGATTTTACATTGATCTTGTTTATTGTTCTACTTGTGGAGTATAGTGTTTTTTGTCTCTGGTGCAATTAGACTTGTGTTGAAGAAAAACACCCCCCCCCCCCGAGAGTTTCTCTTTATAGTCTCAAGCTCTTCTTGCCCATCACGAGTGGGCCTAGGGTTTGGTTATGGAGATGTCCCTTCATTTGTTTTAGGGACAGCTGTCATAAATCAGAAGTCAGATGTGTTGACTATTTACAACAAATTAGTTGTGATGGGGTTGATCCCCTGTTCGCCCACGAATGATCTAATATTTACCAATACAAGGAGGATCCAAAAGACTTAGGTTTATGTCCCTAAATCCCTAAATTGCGATATAAAATCCCTACATTATTACAGAAAATTCCTAAATTGTGCTTTATAAGACATAAAAGACTTAGGTTTAACAATATTAATTTTTTCAAACCTAGGGTTTGAAATACCAGAAAATCCCTAATTTTTGAAAATTCAAAAATCGAAAAGGAGAGGGTGAGAAGGGGGGGGGGGGAGAGCAAGAGAGAGAGAGAGAGAGTTAACTCGGAAGGAATAGGAGTGAGCTCCAGGTGAAAACTGTTCTCGGCGACGACAGAGGCGGAGAGACGACAGAGTGAGAGAAAACTATATTTCCTTATGATAGTTCAAATATGAGCAAACCAAATATTTAGGGGTGTGCATTCGATTTATCAATTCGATTTTGACTCTTATCGATAATTACTTATTGATTATCGATTTGTACATATGCTTATCGTTATCATTTCAATAAGGTTTCAATTTTTTCGATTTCGATTTATTAAATTTTTGGGGCTTATCGATTCGGTTATGGATTTCACTTAAAAGAAAATTTGTGGGATTCCACGGAAAGTATATCGCAATAAACACGCCTAACTAATATAGACAAAAAGAAGCTAAAATATGACGAACATTGTTTATAACATAAAAATATGTCAACAGACACATGCAACGAAACTAAAGTAAGGGATCAAATATATGCCACCAACACTCCTACGGTATTAAAAAAAATAAAAATACATCATCACTGCTAATTCTATTTTCCATTAATTTGAACTTCATTCTCTCGAGCTTTAAATATGATCATTCCTTAAATGTGGTAGATGAAATAATTAGGGGTGTGCATTCGATTTATCGATTCGATTTTGACCCTTATCGATAATTACTTATCGATTATCGATTTGTACATATGCTTATCGTTATCGTTTCAATAAGGTTTCGATTTTTTTGATTTCGTTTATCGATGAACCTGATAACAAATATTCGATTCGATTTATCGATAAACCGATTTGAATGCACACCCCTAAAAATATTTAACTTTTAATCGAATAATATTTGAATTGAAACCTAGAGTTAGTCCCTTTGAGTTTTGCTAATTCATTTAAAGGGGACTTATTAATTCTTAAGTCGGATAAGGAGTAGTGAATAACAAAATAATTTTCCCACTTCTAGATGTGTGGGAACTCTGTGGGAAAATCTTTTCAAAAGCATAAAAATTCAAAGTTCAAAATTTTTTGTTTGCGCGAAATATTTTAACATTTAAAAACAGTTTTTTTTTTATATTTTTCCCATTGTTTTCCCTCGAATTCTTTTTAGTTTTATATAATTATTTTATTAATAACTTTTCCCACAGAATCAGGGGGAAGTAAATTGCGCGCATGTTTGCGCCAAAATATTTCCACGGATAGATAATGGGAAACATTACTGGTTCGATGAGAATTGCTACTAATAATTTATCCGTGCGAAATATCCGTGAGAAAATGCTATATTTCAAGTAGTGATTGGAATTCGGACAGATTTCTAATTTTTCATGTATTATAGTCCACGCCATCTGCATGAATCCGGGCTATTGAATTCGAATCCCTTAAAATTTTGCGGGACCAAGAAAAATGACGAAATGAACAATGTTCCTCAATGTTTTTTATTTTAGGACCAAAGAATAGGATTCGGGTCGATTTTCAAATTTTTGTGTGATCTAGTCCATGCCATTCGCATGAATACAGCTACCGGATTCGAATAACCTAAAATTTTGCGGGGCCCTAAAAATTACGTAATGAACAGTAGTCATGACTTATGCATGACCGTTCCTCATTTTTTGGCATATTAGGGCCAACAGATTGGAATTCGGCCGATTTTTAAATATCGTGTGCTATATAATCCCACCATCTGCATGGATCCGGGAGACAGGACCTGGATCGCCTATAAACAATCGGCCTATCAAAAATGACCTAAGGAACATTAGTCTTCGCCTCGCCATAACCGTTCCTCATTTTTCGGTGTTTAGGGCCATAAATTTTAAATTTCGCGCGATTCCAAGATTTTTGTATGTTATAGCTCATGCCATCTACATGAGTTCAGGCGACCAAACCCGAATCACCCAAAGTTTTGTCGGATCAAAAATGACCTAAGAAATATTAGTCATCGTTTACTCATTTTTTGGCATTTTAGGTCAACAAAATTTGAATTCTACCTGATTTTCAGATGTTCGTGTGCTATAGCACATGCTATCTGCATGGATTCGGGCAACCAGACCCGAATCGCCTAAAATTTTATCGTCCCATAAAAAATTATCTAAGGAATATTAGTCATTTTCTTGCTATGACCGTTCCTTATTTTTTGTATTTTAGTGCAACTGAAATTCTGTCCCATTTACAAAAATTTTAGTTTATGATGCTATAAAAAATGACCTAATGAACAATAATCGTGCTTTCAAAATAACTGTTCCTTTTCTTTTGGTATTTTAGGGATAAAAAACTGAAATTCTGATCGATTTGCAATTTTTGTGTGCTGTAGTGCGTACAATCTATATGAATCGAGTGACCTGAGCGAATTGCCTAAAAGAAATCAAAACAAATAAAAGCATTCACAATTCTAGTAAAGATGTTTTCCTTTCCGTTTGTCTTCTTTCTTTTCTCATTCATTGTGTTGGAGTCAACTCTTGTAGCCTGTAGCACAATGTACGACGCTGACGGTGCTTGCAACTTTAATCCTCACTTGTGGTCAAAATAGCACGGTATAACCAGTTTTTGCACTGATCAATTAAAAATAGTCAATATTTATCATGTCAATAAAAAAAAGTCAATATTTTGTTGCAACAGAGACCTGTCCCGTATAATATATAGGAGTTTGGTGCATTCGTGTACAAACTCCAGCATATTATGCTGGACAGGTATACTTTGCTGACTCCTGTATAATATACGTGAAACTGGAGCACCGGTGCTCAAAACTCCAGTATATTATACTAGACATTTATACTTACTGGAACTCCAGTATATTATGCGGGAGTTCTAACATAATTATACTTGAACTCCCGAATATTATACGGGAGTTCCAGCATAGTTATCCAGGAACTCCGGTATAATATGCAGGAGTTCAAGCATATTTATGCTGGAACTCCCATATAATATGCTAGCGTATTTTTTTGATTTCGAACAGTGGTTTCGTTCAGATTTATCTTTACATGAAAAGTGGCTAAATTTCGATTACTTTTGAAACTAGGCTATTTTTGAATGACCAGTTATAAATTCGGCTATTTTTAAATTTGTCCACCCCCTTTTGTGCCATGTACAATTTGCTTGTACGGCCATTAATAATGAACGCCATGCAAAATTTGCTAATGTTTGGCGCCATGTCAATGATTTGTCTATATTTGTTTTTTAAATGTATGGCCACATTTTGCAAAAATCTCATAAGAGATGCTACGTAGACACTGGTGATGCTCATGATATGCTACGTAGAGAAGCTTTAATACATCAGAAAAGATAGCATAACTCAAATAAGTCCGTACAAATTTACTGAAACATAAAGTTATTCTACTTTCTTTGAACCAAAATCTGATAAATCTTGACAATCAGATTTGCTACTATGATTTCTCACTGTATCATTTTTTTGTTCTATAAAGTTACTTGTATGAGGTCGAATCGGACATGATTGATGTAAGTCGAGCACGCGTCCCTACACGGCCACTAAAGTCAAATATATTTTCCTCCACGCCCATACGACTAGAAGGAGTACGCCTCTGACTGTAAAGGCATATTGGTAAACTCGCTCGTACGAGCGTTCCGTCCCCTCCCCCCATTTATGTTTTTGTAACAGCAATAGTTCTGGAATTGATATTCTTGCGAGGGGCCCTTCCTTCTATATAAGGAAAGGCCTCCCTCAATTGTAGGACAAGTTTTATTTTCATTAATAATACAACTTCTGACTATCGTTCTCTCTCTATCTCATCTCTCTATTTGTTAATCAGTTTTGATATTCCAATAAGTTTTATTACAATTTCACTAGAGCAAACAACATACAAATTATATATCTATCCTTGGGTTTATTACCGTTGATTCTGATTTGCCCTCTTATAATCTTTGATTGTCCCTAACTCATAAAGAAACCGACAGCTTTTGGGTCAAACAATTTGGCTCTGTCTGTGGAGATTTCGAGAATCAAACCCGTAGTTTACATCCAAATGATCAGATCACCAGATAAAACCTAAAAAATGGCCGAAGAAAACACCCGGTCCAAAGCTATAACGAAAGTCACCACCAACCTCCTGAGTTCCTTGAACGACGTCGGTGGTAGCGTTGCCGTCAACATAACCCCTGATATCACACCTGAGGCGGAAGACTCACCTTCCCCCTCCAGGAATCTTACAACCTTGTACGAAAAAAATACCTCCACATCCGCTACAAAAGAAGCACCCCCAGCGGTCAAGAAGTTACTGGAAGAATGGCTGACAAGCGCCCTGAGCGGCCTAGTGGAAAAACCACCACGGAGTCATGAAAAAGCAGCACCAACAACAAGTACCACCGCCAAGTAGACGGGCAAGAAGAAACACAAACCAACAACCAACCCGTCGAAACGCAAATGCGTGACGATACGTTAACGTCCATTCTAAGAAAATGGAAGAAATGGGGAGCGAAAATCAGGCCCTCCGCGACCAAATGAAGGAACACTAGGATAGGGTCGACAAGATCCCCGGAGCGCCCAAACTGCTGCCAAAACATGACGTAGGAAGGTTCGTAGAGCAACCCTACTCCGAGGAAGCCATCCCCTAAATCATCCCAAAAACTTTCAAGATGCCTCATTTCCTGAGGGTATACGATGGAACTACAGACCCTGAAGATCATCTCATCCACTCTGTCACCGTCGTGAAAGGTAATCACATGTCTAAGGATCAGGTACCATTTGTGTTGTTTAAGAAGTTCGGTGAGACGCTGATTGGAGTAACCCTGAAATGGTACTCCCAACTGCCCGCCAAAGCAATCTCAACCTTCAAAGAAATGGCAGACAAGTTTGTCACTGCACACGCCGGAGGTAAGAAGGCAGAAGCACGGGTAAACGACATCTTCGCCGTCAGACAAACCACAGGCGAAGGCGTCAGAGACGTTCTCGCCAGATTGAATAGGGTAAGGATGAGCCTATCAAACGTATCGGAGGGCATGGCGGTAGTAGCTTTCCAAAATGGACTAAGCAGGGACGGCTCCAGAGCAACCAAGAAACTGCTAAGTTGGCTCATGAAATATCCCCCCACAACTTGGGATGAGATCTATAACGCCTACTGCGCCGAGGTACAAGCAGATGAAGAGGAACTCAATGGACCAACATGACGACTGACAGCCATACATCCAGACGCAAGGAAATCGACGACATGAGGGACGCCGAGAACTCCCCCTCGCTCTAATATAGAACGATATCAGCCTTACATGAGGTCTCCTCTTCCGCCCCCTCGTCATGCAGACGCACTACAACGCTATCTCGCCCCACTCAGAAACGAATGAGGTAGGCCCCTTTTACTTTCATCACATAACTTTTGTGTTTCTCCTTCAGAGATTGTGTACACACTGGAAAAGCTCGGCACCAAGGTGCAATGGCCTCAGAAAATGAAATCGGACCCTGCCACAAGAAAATCAAACGTTCTTTGTGAATTCCACCAAGAACGAGGGCACATGACCGAAGACTGCATAGGCCTGAGATAGAAAGTCGTTAGGATGCTAAACCAAGGATACCTGAAAGAGTTGCTCATCGACAATGGGAAGGCCAATTTCGCGCGCGGGTGAGACCATTCTCGTGGACCACCAAAGCCACCCTCCTCGACGAGCATGGTAAACATGATCATGGGAGAAAGGAATGACGTTGCTATCAACCATGTAAAATTCGCCAACACACACAGACTGAAGAGGACCATCTCCCACGAACGGTACAATGACCTCGAAGGAAGTATCACCTTCGATAAGTCTGACGTCGACGGTTTGTGTTTTCCCCATTACGATGCTTTAGCTATCACTTTACGTATTATTGATACGGATGTCAGAAGAGTCATGATCGATGACGGATCCGGCGCCTATATCATCCATTCGAGAGTCCTCTCACAGATGGGACTCGGGGATAGGATAACCCCCCGCTGTATAACTCTAACTGGTTTTAACAATAGTGGAAGGCACGTCAGGAGAACTGACTCTACCCGTCCTCGCGAGCGGAGTCACCTTGGAAACCACCTTCCACGTGATGAACCAAGATACGGCATACAATGTCATCATCGGGCACCTGTAGAGACATGCCATGCGAGTGGTCCCCTCGAGCTTATATCAAGTGGTAAAGTTCCCTACTCCATGGGGAATATTCAACATCAAGGGAGAACCGTGCACAACGAAAGAATGGTATAAGATAACGCAAGACTGAGCCCACACCTGATAATTGAGTAGGGAAAGTGCAGAGGCATAGAAATCAGCCATGTTGGGGACTAAAGCGGACCTGACAACCGACGCCATTAAAGACCCAAACATTGTGGAAGCATGTAAGGCCACAGTCGAAGACCTCGACCCAGTTCAACTAGATCGTCACAACCCCGAAAAGAAGGCGTATATCGACCATGGGCTCACCGACCTGGGTAAGTACCATGAATTTATGACTAACCATGCAGACACATTTGCTTTTTCCCATGCAGACATGCCAGGAATCTCGCCAGACATCACCACTCACAAGCTCAACATCGATCCGCTACACCGGTCGGTAAGACAAATCAGGAGAGAGTTCAACGCCACAATCAATGAGGCAGTCTGTAAGGAAGTAGATAAACTGCTCGCCAACGGATCTATCAAGGAGTCAAAATATCCACAATGGGTCGCCAATGTAGTAATGGTCAAAAAGAAGAACGGAAAATGGAGAAGGTGCGTGGACTTCAACGAACTGAACAATGCCTACCCTAAGGATTCCTTCCCCCTCCCTCACTAAGAGGTTCAAGGAGCAACACGGGGAAACCATGTAGGTTTACATTAACGACATGCTAGTGAAGTCTCCTAGAATGGAAGACCGCACCGACCACCTGCGAGAGGCCTTCAAAATACTAAAAAAGTATGGGATGAAACTGAATCCTGAGAAATGCGCCTTTGGTGTGGCGTCAGGAAAATTTCTAAAGGAGTATCGAAGTCAATCCTGATCAAATCAAGGCAATCGCCTCAATACCCGAAATACTCAACATCAAGAAAAGGTCTAGATATTGACAGGTCGGATAGCCGCCCTATCCCGCTTCATCTCTCGATCCTTGGACAAATGCCACAAATTCTTCACCGTGCTAAGAAAAGACAACGTATTCCACTGGAATGACAAATGCGCCAAATCCCTGCAAGGGCTAAAAGCATACATATCGTCGCCACAGCTGTTGTCAAAAGCAAAACCAGGTGAGCCTATACTGACATACCTAGACGTATCGGAACTCGCGGTAAGCGCGGTACTAGTTCGTGAAGAAAAAGGTACGCAATCACCTATCTATTACATTAGCAAAACCCTAGTGGATGTCGAAACGCGATACCCACACCTCGAGAAATTAACTTTGGCACTGGTCACGGCTTCCAGAAAGCTGAGACCCTACTTCCAATGCCATCCCATCAAAGTAGTGACCACTTTTCCTCTGAGGAGCATCTTGCACAAGCCCGAACTATCGGGCCGGCTCGCCTGATGGGCCATAGAGCTCCGTGAGCATGATATCACCTATATCCCCAGGACCGCCATCAAGTCACAAGTCCTTGCCGACTTCGTGCCCGATTTCAGTGTCAAAATATCGCCAGCGGCAGAAAATGAAGCCCTACATGCCACTTCGAACACCGACCCCTAAACCCTTCACACCGATGGGGCCGCAAACTCCTTAGGATCTGGACTAGGACTCGTCCTTGAAGTCCCTACGGGCGAAATCATTCGCCATTCCATATGATGTCCCGAGATGACTAACAACGAGGCAGAATATGAAGCCGTCATCGCAGGTATAAAATTAGCCAATAGGTATGGAGCTCGCCGACTTGTCCTACACTGCGATTCACAACTCATGGTAAATCAAGTCACCGGGACTTACCAGGTCAAGGAACAAAGGCTACAGAAATACCGAGCAGAAATCCACAAACTAATTGCACAGCTCAACGAATGCCGCTTTGAACAGGTTCCTAGGGTGCATAACACCGAAGCAGATGGACTAGCTAAACTAGCCATTGCTGCCACCAACCTGAATAAAGAAAGCACTGTCACCCTCCTTCACTCAGCGATCGACCATACTGACGTACTCTCCCAGCATCTAACTTGGGACTGGCGCAACCAATTTGTATCATATCTGCAGGATGGAAATCTACCACCCGACAAAAAGGAAGCACAAAAGCTTCGCATGCAGGAAGCAAGATACTGTATGATAAACAACGACCTCTACAAGAGGACTTTTAGAGGACCCCTGGCTAAGTGCCTAGGCCCCAACCAAATGACGTCGGTGTTAGAGGAGGTTCATGAAGGTCATTGTGGCGCTCATACAGGCAACCGAGCATTCGTGCGATGTCTAGTACGAGCTGGGTACTACTGGCCCACCTTGAAAAAAGACGCGGTACAATACGTTCGCCAGTGCGAGAAATGCCAAAAGTTTGCCCCTTTGATACATCAACCAGGGGAACCCCTCCATTCGGTCACTTCACCATGGCCCTTCATCAAATGGGGAATGGACATAATTGGACCGCTACCCGCCGGACGAGGAAATGTACGCTTTTTATTGGTTTTAATTGACTATTTCTCAAAGTGGGTAGAAGCAAGTGCCTACGCCCAGATTCGAGAGCAAGAGGTCACCGCCTTCATCTGGAAGAATATTATATGTTGCTTCGGCATCCCCAAAGAAATAACCTGCGACAACGGATGATAGTTCATAGGGACAAAAACAACCGACTTCTTTGACAAATGGCGTATCAAAAGAATACTTTCAACGCGATATCATCCTGCCGCCAATGGCCAAGCGGAGTCATCCAACAAAATCATACTGAATATTTTGAAAAAGAAACTCGAAGACGCTAAAGGACTATGGCCCGAGTTATTTCCATAAGTACTATGGGCATATAGGACTACCCCCAAATCCTACACAGGAGAAACTCCTTACTCACTAGCCTACGGAACTGATGTCGTCATACCAGTCGAAGTCGGTGAACCAAGTCTAAGGTACTCGCACACGAGCAGAGAGGAGAACGACACAAATAGACTACAAGACCTTGATGAAGCCGAAGAAAGAAGGGAAATGGTGCACATTAGGCTAGTGGCCCAAAAATAGCAGATCGAAGATACTACAACAAGAGAGCAAAAATCCGACCACTCAAAGTAGGTGACTATGTGCTAAAAGCTAAGACACTGGCATCCAAAGACCCTAACAAAGGAAAGTGGGGCACCAATTGGGACAGACCCTACAAAATCACCGCAGTAGCAGACAAAGGTTCCTTCCGGCTAGAGACCATGAACGGGAAGACGCTCCAAAATAACTGGAACATCTCCCACCTCAAGCATTTCCATTTTTAGAAAGAGTATCCCCTAAGTCATACTCTTATTCCCTCATCCGAGTTTTGTCCCAATTAGGTTTTCTCGGAGAGGTTTTTAACGAGGCGATGAAGGGGACTCTCAGGAGTGCTTAGAAGTTTAAATCTGATACACCAAGCGTACCGACGATCGGCACGAATGGCATATCATAGGGACTAGGGCTACGGCCACCTCCAATGTATGAAAGGCTATGGCCATCTCCAATGAGCAAAAGGCTACGGCCATCACCAATGTATGAAAGGCTACGGCCATCTCCAATGAGCAAAATGCTACGTACATCTCCAATGCGCAAAAGGCTACAGCCATTTCAGATGTATGAAAGGCTATGGCCATCTCCAATATATGAAAGGTTACGGCCACCTCCAATGTATGAAAGGCTACAACCACCCCCAATGTACGAAAGGCTAATGCCCTAACAATGTATGAGAAGACTACGGTCGTCTCCGATAAACAAAAGGCCACGGCCATCCATAAACGCAAAAGGTTAAGGCCCTAACAGCGTATGAGAAGACTATGGTCGTCTTCGATAAACAAAAGGCCACGACCACCCAAAAACGTAAAACTCTAAGGACCTAACAGCGTATGAGAATACTACGGTCGTCTCCGATAAAAAAAAGACCACGACAACCCATAAACGCAAAAGGCTAAGGCCCTAACAGCGTATGAGAAGACTATGGTCGTCTTCGACAAACAAAAGGCCACATCCACCCATAAACGCAAAAGATTAAAGCCCTAACGGCGTAAGGAAAGACTACGATTGACCCCGATAAACAATAGGCAAAGCCACCCATAAACGCAAAAGGCTAAGGCCCTGACGGCATAAGGAAAGACTACGGTCGACCCCGATAAACAAAAGGCCACGGCCACCCATAAATGCAAAAGGCTAATGCCCTAAAAGCGTAAGAGATGACTACGATCGTCTCCGATAAACAAAAGTCCCTGGCCACCCGTAAACGCAAAAGGTTAAGGCCCTAACGGTGTAAGGAAAGACTATGGTCGACCCCGATAAACAAGAGGCCAAGGGCACCCATAAACTCAAAAGGCTAAGGCCCTGACGGCGTAAGGAAAGACTATGGTCGACCCCGATAAGAAAAAGGCAACGGCTACCCATAAACACAAAAAGCTAAGGCCCTAACGGCATATAAAAAGACTACGGTCCTCTCCAACAAGCAAAAGGCTGCGACCGCCCACAAACACGAAAGGCCACGGCTACTTCTGAATGCATAAATAGCCAAAGGGAAAATAATAGCCGCATGAAAACACACAAGCAGCCATGACCGGAGTTAATCAAACCTAACTACGACAAATTAACTCAATAAAAGGCGACGCCATACACAAAATAGAAATTATGAAAGAAGACATGAAACACAACAATCCCCATGTGATCATTATAAATCATTCATAGATTACACATTTAGAATGTCTCTTCGATTACAAAAATAGAGAAGAAGTTTTATCTAACTACCCCGGCCCCCGCCTTCTTTTTCCGCATTGGCCGTACCGTCAATAAGGTCGCCACCGCCCTTGGCCCAGAACGCCAAAGAAATCCAAGACCCCATG
This sequence comes from Nicotiana noctiflora, assembly GCA_032618575.1. NCBI lineage: Eukaryota > Viridiplantae > Streptophyta > Magnoliopsida > Solanales > Solanaceae > Nicotiana > Nicotiana noctiflora. Next base: position 195,074 of record JASVEL010004619.1, read on the forward strand.
CTCAACTGGTTTACATCCGTAAAGGTACATCCCGCTGGGTCCGAAGAGTTAGGGTTCTACCCACAAGCTTCGCGCGCAACCCTAACAAGGCGACGCTGATCTTCAGCCTCAGCGTTAGTGGCTCTACTAACGGCCAGCAGCTCATCGAATACAGTCCACCTCGCCTCAGCATAAACCCACATATCGTGAGCTTCACGGGACACATCATGAATAGGAACAACAGCCTCCGTCTACTGAGGGGCGACCACCTCAGTCGTCGTAGTCCCCAGCTTGGCAGTAAGGGCATCAACCCTGGAACATAACTCCGCTGCCTCTACTATCGCCACACGGCCTAGTTCCAAATCCCCATCCTGCTATTGAAGGAGACTCTCCAGTCCGATGTTTCGAGCCACAGCTTTATCAGGTCTGCGTTCGCCTTTTCTAGCTGGGCCATACACTTCCGCAGTTGATCCTCTGCCAGCTCCGATCCCTTACAGAAAACTTGAAACTGAGGGTCCTTGGTATAAAGGTCCGCTAGTGTCTTGCGCTTATCGCGGACCTCATTGTATTTCTTCGTCGCCTTCCTAAGGGCGGCGCTCTTCTTCCGTTCCCGCCGGCATCGCTCCACCTCTAAGATGAGGGTCTGAGAAAAAGACAAAGAAGAGGCATAATTAAAAATGACACAATGCCTTAGGCCTCATGATAGAACAACAAAAAACAATAACAAAGTCTTACCTTCAAGGCAGCGCCAGCGACTCGACGAGATAAATCCCTGTCGCTTACGACCTTCAAAGACTCTGTCTCGGCAGCACCGCATAACAAACACATGTCCGCCGCAGCCTGCTCGCTGTCCAGCAACAGGTTGTATCCCTTAGGAATCACAAGCCGGCGGGTAGGTCCTATCGTCGCCATATCCACCCGGGCATAGACTTCTTGTGGCACGTCCACGGAAGCAGGAGCATGTTCGGGAGCAGTCCTTTCCTCTTCAGCAGCCAGCCCAGCGATAGCCGGCGTGCTATCATCCTAAACATGAGGAGAAGGGGTATCGCCCACAAAGTCCCTCAAGAGGGCCGCCCTCTCCAGTTGAATGGTGTCGCCCATAAAGACTGGCCTCGACTCAGGACGGCGAGTGATCGCCTTCCTCTGTTCCACGACCACGCCTTTACCAAGGAACAGTCGGCACCTCTTTCGCTACAGCGGCTCATAGTCCTCAGAAGTATCCTCTTAAACAAGAGGAGATAGAGGCGAGGGGCCCTCTCCGGACGTCGGTACATTTACCGACTCAATAACAGGATGAGAAGTCCCGGGGACGTCCTCGAAAGACTGCTCCCGAATCACAGCCTCGCCTTTGGAACGAGCAGCGTTGGAAACATCAGCACTAGATACTCCCACATTCGCTTGGTCGCCCTCAGGACGAGCGCCCTCAGGAGTGATCTCTGCTTACATGAACTACATGTTCAAAGCCAAAATCTGCCGACGAGGAAGCGGCAGCTCGACGTCTCCTCCTCCGCGTTGCACTCCGGGCTACCAACATAGTTATAAAAATGATGCGTCAGAAAAAATGGCGTCTAATAGAATATGTGGTCGCCAAACCTAGAACCAGTAGAATACTTGGGAGACCATATCTTGTGATAAATGCGACCCACGTTCTACACTCCTCTGCGAAGGGGATCAACCGCCCAACCCATGCTCTAATATCCGGCACAGATTCGAGCGTGCGCACCCTTGCTGCAGGTATAAAATATAACAAGGTGACAAAAAGTCGAGCAAGCATAAAATAACTAAGTACGAGGGATAGCACTTACGCTTGGTGTTCCATCCCTCAAGGAATCCAGTAGGCTCCGACACCAGATCTGAGGTTCGAACGAAGAAAAATTTCAGCCAGAATTGGCGATTAGGCTTGTCGTGTGTCTCGACAACCAAGCCCTTCGTCCCACGGTTCTTCAACTGAAGCATTGTCCCCCTCATAAACTCGGAACTGAATAGCCGCAGCAGGTGGTATACCGTGAAGTCTAATCCGGTCCTCTTGGCATAAGTCATCATGATACGGTATATTTTCCACGTGTAAGGGGTAAGCTGGGCCGGGCATATATTGTAAAACCTACACAATTCGTCCGCCAATGGATAAATAGGGAGGCCACACCCTATTATGAAGGGGTATTCGTAGAAAGTACAAAACCTTATTCAGTGTACGTTAGCAAAGTCCCCCTCGGCCGTTTGTATGACAACAGTCTCCAGAATTTGACAAGAAACTCGGATTTCATCCAAAAGAGATTTAGTGAATTTGGATCTTTCCCGTGCTGGGGTAGCTCCCTTCGTAGGAAACTCCCTTCGAGCGTATAGTTTGCGGGAAGCAGGTTGTCTACAGAAAGAGGAACAAGAGGTTTGCGGGGGTTTCTTCCCACCTTCCGAGGGCAGGGTAACCCTGGAAGTGGCATCATCCTCATTTGTCTCACTGCGACGACTACCTTTAGCCATTGTTAACCTTTTTATCAAATTTAGGGTAAACTAACAAGCTCCGAAAGTAAATATGAAAAGCTGCTAAATATTCCTATAAGGAAAGATGAATGACAAAAGTGCAAAGAACTTTTTGTAGGGATCCGAAGAATGGAAACACTTGAAATCCCTCCCTATTTATAGCGGGCCTATACACGGGATTCGAAGATATTGATGTCAGAAAAGGAGGCGGAAAACCGAAACGTCAAATCATCTTCTGGCCTGCCTCGGGAGCAGTTATAATCATGACGCATGTCGTCAGCAAACGACGGTTCAAAGAACATGCCACGTATCCATACGTGGATAGATCCGAGAAGGATCGATCTTTTCCGCCCATTGCAAATATATGCCAAATACATCTCCAACAAGCGGAGGGACTAACTATAAGAGGTCGAATCAGACACGAATATTGATGTAAGTCGAGCATGCCTCCCTACACGGCCGCTAAAGTCAAATATACCTTCCTCTGCGCCCATACGACGAGAAGGAGTACGCCCCTGACTATAAAGGCGCATTGGTAAACTCGCACGTACGAGCGTTCCGTCCCCTCCGCCCATTTATGTTTTTGTAACAGCAATAGTTCTGGAATAAAGTGACATTCTAGAGAGAGGGCCTTCCTTCTATATAAGGAAAGGCCTCCCTCATTTGTAGGACAAGTGTTATTTTCATTAATAATACAACTTCTGACTATCATTCTCTCTCTATCTCATCTCTCTATTTGTTAATCAGTTTTGATATTCCAATAAGTTTTATTACAAGCTCACTAGAGCAAACAATATACAAATTATAGATCTATCCTTGAGTCTATTACCGTTGATTCTGATTTGCCCTCTTATAATTTTTGATTGTCCCTAACTCATAAAGCAACCGAAAGCTTTTTGGTCAAACATTACTCAACGAGGCATGTCTTGCAAGATGAAAGGTGAAACCTCAAGCTATATATAACTGAGTTCAATTACTCTTTTTGCATAACAAAAATACTACTCTCTTGTAAGTCTTCGATTGGTTCTATACTTGACCACCTAAAGCATTAGCCGACGCTTTCGTAAGGAGTTTGGTTGTCATTTATCCATTAAATTAAAGGGAAAATAAGTGAACGCTATTACACCGAGATGTTTTAGGGTGTTATTTCTTGTAAAAATAAAGTAGTTAAATCTTAAAACACCCTCGAGGATTTCAAACTCTAGGTTTAAAAAAAAAGATATTTTGTCGTTTTTAATCTAATGCACGAATAGTCCACTAATTTAATATATTCTTCTTATTTTTTTTCAGTTTTTACAAAAATAATTCAGTTTTACAAAAAAATATTCTTTTCGTTTGGTCAGTTTTTTTTGAGCATTTTTTTTGTTGCAAAAACTGAAATTATTTTTTGAAAAAACCAAAAAAAGTTTTTAATAAAACATTTTCGATTTTTAAACCTGAAAAAATATTTTCAACAGAATATTTTTGTTTTTCAATTTTCTACAGAAGAAATATATTTTTTTTTTTAAAAATGAAAAACAATATTTTCAAAAAACGAAAAATATTTTATTGAAAATATTATTTCTTTTTTTTATATTTTATTAAAAATGCTGTTTCTGTCTTTTAAAAAAATGGTGTAATAAAAATAATTTTTTTCTTGTAAAACTGAATTATTTTTTGTAAAAACTGAAAAGAAGAAGAAGACTTTACAAAATTAGGGGACTACCGTTGCATTAGTTTAAAAAATATATATTTTGTAATATTTTTTAAGTTTTAAAAAAATAATAATTATTATTTTTAATTCAACATTGACCTAACCGTCAAAGAGCATAAGTGAACCAAAAAGGTGGATAGAAGAGTAATTTTAGTCGAATAGATAGTTGAACAATATTTTTAAGGGAAAATTTCACATTAGAACAATTGAGCTGGATATTATTCAATTTTATAGCCCATATTTCAATTAACAACCAACTAACCCAAAAATTATATGCTAAAATTCAACATCCAACTCTAATAGGTTCTCAGAATAACCATTTAACTTTTAAAAAGATTTCTCAAACTTTTAAATTAATTTTCGAATAGTAATTGTGACTCAAATATTAATTTAAGAAACCAAATTCATTTGAGTAGTGAAAATTAGATTTTTAACAAGCTTAAATATATGGGTTTAAATTCTGAATTTGATTTTGTGGGAAATTTAGAGTGGGTGTCATTATGGACTTGTTATAAATAGTATAAGGAGGTTGTATATAAAATTTAAAGTCATTAAATGGAGATTTGGACTAGTTTTGAACAAAAATTACAACTGAAAATCGTGAAAGAAGTTCATCTACAGACGCTTGTATAAAGATGTATAAAAGTGTAAAATAGTGTATATTGTGTGTTTATACACTCGTATATACTATTATAAAAGATTATACATAATTATACAAAAAACTGACTTCGTGTTCTTCCTTGCGTTTTTTCTAAAATTTTACTTCAATCTTGCCCAAATCTACTCCAAATCACTTCAAATTTAAATTTTGAACTCCTTTTGATATTTTCAATCAATTGGAACAAGATCCAATCCAAACAACTAACAAATTAAAAAAAAAAATTCAAAATCAAATCTTTGAATGGTTTTCAATGGTGGACTTCTATTCTTTAATTTTTTTATATTGCAAGCATGTGACATAAGAGGATAAGCAGAAAATACATTGCCCTTTGAATCATATGTAGAAGATGTGAGATGAAGAGAGAGAAAGTAATGGTTGTGAGAACAAAGAATTAACTCCATAGCTTTAGAAGCAATGGTTGTAAGAACATAAATTTTGAATTTGCAAGTACTTTTAAAATATGTACAATGTGGGCAAGGTGGGGTAAAATTTAAAATATGGGCCATTTTTTGTTATGATGTGAAGTCATGTGTATTTTCTTGTATTTTTCTATTTTTAAACATTTTTCAATAATTTAGGGCATTTTAAACCCTTTTTCGAAAAAACAAATCTTTACATTTAAATCACAAGTCAAGTCGTGATTGGAAAAGGAAAATAGAAAGTTATTTCTACTCCAGATCAAAGTCGTGATTGGAATGAGAATAGAAAAGTATGATCGTACATGAGTAACATCAAGTTGGAAATTAAGGGAAGGAAGGAAAAAGAACTGAAGAAATATCCAAATATTCTTTACGTCCAAATTCGAAAGTTATTTAACGTCATCGAGATGACTGCCCATGTTCAAGTTTTCCACAAATATTGAGAAAAGAAAGTAGAAGACATACACACTGTTTGGTTTTACTATCGTTTTTTTTCTTTTAGAGATTGGTTGTACAAATTATTAAAAGAAATATAATATAAGATTTAGAAATATGATTATAAGAGAAAAGAATTATCAAAAAGTATTTATTTTAAATACTTTTAATGGATATACCCATTCCGAAACACTATAGTGTCACGATCCGAATTTCTCATCATCGGGATCGTGATGGCGCCTACTCGTAGTAGCTAGGCAAGCCAATTTACTCACCATCTTTCCGTTAATAAAAACCATCATGTTGTCAATTTAATAACTAGAATAATAATAACAACATTAACCGCGGAAGTCTACTTTCATAAATTTGAATATAAATGTGAAATACTCAACATAAATCATCTACCCAAGATATGGAGTCACAAACTCATGAACTAATAATAATAACTACAGATAATGGTCTGAAAGAAATATAACTATCGTCTGTCTCGAAAGAATGAGACTACAATAATAACGAAAAATATAAGAAGAGACGCCGGGCCTGTGGATGCCTGCAAGCTACCTCAGTCTCGTGGGTATGAAAATCATGCTACCGAACTACTGCTGCTGCTGCTGCTCAAAACCTGGACCTGTGCAAAAATGCACAGAAGTGTAGTATCAGCACAACCAACCCTATGTGCTGGTAAGTGTCCGGCCTATCCCGACGAAGTAGTGACAAGCCTAGGGCCAGACAGTCACATAAACATGTACAGTTCTATACACATATGTACCACAAAATAACAGAAATACTGAACTAAACAAATAGAAAGGGGGGGGGGGGAACATGCTATGGGGAGCACAATTGGATATACATAATTCATAAGTTAAATAGAAGCAAAGCGCAACAATATAGTTATCACAAAATAAGAAATTTAATAGTTCCACGGCATCACCCTTCGTGCTTTTACTCTCATCATCTCCCAAACAACCATATAGAAATGCACGGCATCATCCTTCGTGCTTTTACTCTCATCCTTACTTCAAACAATCAAATAAAAGTTCATTGCATCACCCTTCATGCTTTTACTCTCATCCCCAATCAAACAATCAAATAAAAGTACACGACATCATCCTTCGTGCTTTTACTCTAACAACTCACATTCATGGCACGGAAATGTTCCTTCGTGTATAATATAATTAAGAATGGCACGGAATGTTCCTTCGTGCATAAATAGTTAAACATGACACGGAATGATCCTTCGTGTGAATATAATTAGAAATGGCATGGCATCAACCTTCGTGCTTTATCACTCTTCCTCACCCAAACAACAGTCACAATCAATGGGCAAGAAGAATGAAATAAACAACAATTACCATCCATGCAAGGGAGTAACAACAACACAATAAGGTCCCGGCAAGGGAACAATAACAACAACAATAATAAGGTCCCGGCAAGGGAACAATAACAATTACTTTCACAACCCGGCAAGGGTTCAATAATTTAACCATCCCAGTAAGGGATTGCTCATAATTTATCATAGGAGAGTTCCACATTAGTTCACAACATGTACCAACAACGACTCACGGTCATGCTAGACTCTGGTGTATAGACACTCGTCACCATGCCTATACACCACACTTGATCATTTAGCAATTAGCAAGTTATTGTACTTTAATCATATTCCCTCAAGCTTGGATAGATCAAATACTTACCTCGACGTCCTATAGTCAACTCAGTGCTCAAGTAATGCTTTTCCTTTCGAATTTCACTCCAATTCAATCGTATCTATGCACAATTTATTCAATATCATCAACTCTACTAAACAAACCAACCCAAATTGGCTAATTAAATCCTTCAATATGCTGTCCAAAAATTGAAAAACCAACCCCGGGCTCGCTTGGTCAAAACACGAAGTTCGAACAAAAATAAATTCACCCATACCCCCACGAGTACAAATATATTATGTTTTTTAAGATTCGACCCAAAATTGGGGTTGAATTACCCAAAATTCTCAAAAACCTAACTTTGCTCAAACCCTATGATTTCTACCTCGTTTTCATGATTTAGACTTAGAAACTAGTTAATTAATGAGAGAAAAGTGAAAGAAATAAGCGTAAAATCACTTACTCAAAGGGTCTTGATGCTTGGGGGCGTTAATTGCTTCCTAGTGCTTGGGGGAGAAGAAGACTAGTGGAAAAACTATGAAATCTCGTGTTCTGGTTCTGTTTTTAAACAAATAAAATCACTGGGCAAAATTACCTTACGCGACCGCGATACAAAGGGGTGCGATCGCGAATGGTAAACTCGCTAGAGAATCGCGTTCGCGCTGGAGAAGCTACGAACGCGAAGAGGAAGAGGTTGGGGGTCCAGGGATTGCACTATGCGAATGCGGGGATAGGATCGCGAACGTGTAGGACAAAGGGCGATCGAGGGTCAATGAATGCGAACACAATTAAGGGGGAACCCACAGCTACGCGAACGCGTAGGAAGCGTCGCGATCGCGATGAGTAAAAGGGGCCTGCACAGCTGTAAAAAAATCTGCAATATTTCTAAGGGAAAAATCACCCTGACACACCTTCAAAACACTCCCAAGCCATTGGGGCTCCTAACCAATCACACACGCTAACTCAAATATCATGTGAACTTGCTCGAGCGATCAAATCGCTAAAATAACATCAAATTCAAAGAATCACCCCTCAAAACTCATAATTTTATTTCAAAGTTCATCAACCTCTGATATTCGATATGTAGGTTCGAAACACGTCAAACAACGTCCGATTTCGACCAAACTTTACAGATAGCGCTGAACACATATTTAAGACTTGTACCGTGCATCGGAACCATAATACGAGCCCGATACTTATATTTTATAACTCATTTTCATTTTTGTTTTTCCTTAACAATTTCAGAAAACAATTTAATAGAAAAATTTATATCTCAGGCTCTAGGCCTCAGAATTCGACTACGGGCACATGCACGAATCCCATATTTTTCTATGGACCTTCGGGACCGTCCAAACTCGGGTCTGGGTCCGTTTGCCAAAAATATTGACCAAAGTCAACTATATCAATATTAATATCAAAATTCTTCAAATATTTCATAGAATTCACATATTTCAACATAAAAAATTTTCGGCTACGCGCCCAGACTGCACATGCAAATCGAGGTAATATTAAATGATATTTTCAAGGCCTCAGAAGCACGAAACAGATGAGGAAAATAGATGATGACCGTTTGGGTCGTCACATCCTCCTCCTCTAAAAAAATCGTTCGTCCTCGAATGAACAAGAGAAGGAAGTACGTGAGTCGGGGAACAAATATGGATAGCGGCTCAGCATATCAGACTCAGACTCCTAAGTCGATGCCTCAGGAGGATGACCTCTCCACCGAACACACACTGAAGGAAAGCTCTTCGACCTCAACTTTAAAACCTGCCGGTCTAGAATAGCTACCAGCTCCTCCTCGTAAGATAGATCCTTGTCCAACTGGACATTGCTGAAGTCTAAGACGTGGGTAGGATTACTATGATACTTCCGAAGCATATACACGTGAAACACTGGATGCACGACTGATATGCTAGGTGGCAAGGCAAGTCTATAGGCCACCTCTCCCACCCGATCAGGTATAACAAAAGGACCAATGTACCTAGGGCTGAGCTTGCTCTTCTTTTCGAACCTCATCACACCCTTCATAGGCGACACCCGGAGCAATACTCGGTCACCAACCATGAAATCTACATCTCGGACCTTACGGCCTGCATAAATCTTCTGTCTAGATTGAGCTAAACGCAACCTCTCCTGAATAGCCTTGACCTTATCTAAGGCCTCATGAACTAAGTCACAGCCCAACAACCGAGCCTCTCCCAGATCAAACCATCCTATTGGAGACCGACATCGCCTACCATACAACGCCTCATATGGAGCCATCTGAATGCTAGACTGGTAGCTATTATTGTAGGCGAACTCTGCTAAGGGCAAAAACTAGTCCCACGAGCCTCCAAAGTCAATGACGCAAGCTCGGAGCATATCTTCTAAAATTTGAATAGTTCTCTCGGACTGACCGTCTGTCTGAGGATGGAATGCTGTGCTCAACTGAATCTGGGTGCTTAACTCCTGCAGGACCGCTCTCTAGCAGGGCAAGGTAAATTGTGTGTACTGATATGAGATAATAGATACTGCCACCCCGTGAAGGCGAACAATCTCCCAAATATAAATCTCTGCTAACCTCTCAAATAAATAGGAGACTACTACTGGAATGAAATAAGCTGACTTGGTCACTCTATCAACAATAACCCAAATAACATCAAACTTCTTCCGAGCCAACGGATGTCCAGTAATGAAGACCATTGTAATCCGCTCCCACTTCCACTCGGGAATCTCAATTCTCTGGAACACACCACCAGGCCTCTGGTGCTCATATTTAACCTGCTGACAATTTAAACACCTAGCGACATTCACAACAATGTCCGTTTTCATTCCGTGCCACCAAAAATGCTGTCGCAAATCCTAATACATCTTCGCGGCGCCCGAGTGAATAGAATACCGAGAACTATGGGCCTCCGCTAAGATCAACTCTCGAATTCCATCATCATCGGGCACATAAACTCATACCTGCAATCTCAATACTCTGTCATCATCTAAGGCTACCTTCGTAGCACATCCTTACTGCATAGTGTCTCTCAAGACACACAAATGGGGATCATTGAACTGCCTCTCACGGATACGCTCCAATAGAGAAGAACGAGCGACCTTGCAAGCCAACACCCTGTTAGGCTCAGAAATATCTAATCTCATAAATCGATTGGCTAAGGCCTGAACATCTAGAGCAAGCGGTCTCTTGCTGACCGGAATATAAGCGAGACTACCCATGCTGGCAGACTTTCTACTCAACGCATCGGCCACCATATTAGCCTTACCTTGGTGATATAAGATAGTAACATCATATTCTTTCAGCAACTCTAACCATCTCATCTGCCGCACATTTAACTCCTTTTGCTTAAACAAGTACAAAAGACTCTTGTGATCCGTGTATACCTCACACACCACACCATATAGATAATGCCTCCAAATTTTCAAGGCATGAACAACCGCTACCAACTCTAGGTCATGAACCGGATAATTCTTCTCATGAATTTTCAACTGTCTCGAAGCATATGCAATAACCTTGCCATCCTGCATCAATACCGCTCCAAGCCCAGTACGAGAAGCATCGCAATAGATTGTGTAAGGTCTTGAACCTGTGGGTAAAATCAACACTAGTACCGTAGTCAGAGCTATCTTGAGCTTCTAAAAGCTCGCCTCGCACTTATCTGACCACTTGAACTAGGCACCCTTCTGGGTCAACCTGGTCATCGAGGCTACAATAGAAGAGAACCCCTCTACGAACCGATGGTAGTAACCCGCTAACCCTAAGAAACTCCGAATCTCGGTCACTAAAGATGGTTGAGGCCAATTCTTGACTGCCTCAATCTTATTTGGGTCCACATGAATACCCTCTACTGATACAATATGACCCAAAAATACAACTGAACTCAACCAGAACTAGCACTTTGAAAACTCGGCATATAGTTGATTATCCTCCAGAGTCTGAAGAACCACTCTGAGGTGCTGCTCGTGCTATTCCTGGCTGTGGGAGTACACCGGGATATCATCTATAAAAACTATCACAAAATATCTAGATAAAGCCTGAACACTCGGTTCATCTACTCCATAAATATTGCGAGCACATTGGTCAACCCGAAAGACACGACTAAGAACTTGTAGTGCCCATACCGAGTGCGAAAAGCTGTCTTAGGAATATTATCCATCCTAATCTTCAGCTGATGGTAGCCAGACCTCAAGTCTATCTTTGAAAGCACCTTGCTCCCTGAAGCTGGTCAAACAAATCAATAATCCTCGGTAGTGGACACTTATTCTTTATCGTCACTTAGTTTAATTGCCGGTAATCAATACACACCCGTATCGAACCATCCTTCTTCTTCACGAATAACAACGGTGCACCCTAAGGAGAAACACTAGGCCCGATAAAGCCCTTATCTAGCATGTCGTGCAACTGATCTTTTAACTTCTTTAACTCTGGCGGGGCCATGAGACACAGTAGAATAAAAATAGGCTAAGTGCCTGGTACCAAATCAATACAGAAGTCAATATCTCTATCGGGTGGCATACCCGGCAGGTCTGAAAGAAAAACCTCGCCCGTACAATAGGAACCGAGTCAATAGAAGGAACCTCTGCACTGGAGTCGCGAACATATGCCAAATAAGGTAAACACCCCTTCTCGACCATGCATCGAGCCTTAACGTATGCAATGACATTGTGGGTGGTGTGACCTAGGGTCATTCTCCACTCTAGTCGGGGTAATTCTGGCAAGGCCAAGGTCACGGTCTTTGCATGAAAATCTAAGATATCATGATACGGGGACAACCAATCCAACCCCAATATTACATCAAAGTCCACTATACCTAATAGTAATAAATCAACACGGGTCTTTAGACCCTTAAACATAACCATGCACGAATATGCACCCGATCGACTACTATGGAGTCACCCACTGGCGTAGACACATAAACAGGAATGTCCAAGTCATAGCTAGGCACGACCAGACATGGTGCAAAGTAGGAAGACACATATGAATATGTAGACCTAGGGTCAAATAGTACCGAAGCATCTCTATCGCAAACCAGAATGGTACTTGTAATGACAGCATCTGACTTCTCTGCCTCTGGCCTGGCTAGCAAGACATAAAATTAGGGATCAGCACCACCTCGCTGAACTATGTCTATGGGACGGTCATCCACCGATTGACCTCTACCTCTAACGGGACGGCCTCCACCTCTACGGTCTCGACCTCCACCTCTACAATCCCTACCCCCACCCCTAGCTGGCTGGGTAGGCTGTGGGTCAACTGGGGCCTGAATCATGGGATGAGGACCCTGCTGCTGAGAACTGCCCGATGTTCGAGGGTAAAATCTGATAAGGTGACCGGGGTCACCACAGCCATTACAAGACCTCGGCTGTTGTGACTACTGAACCTAACGGCCCTAAAGAGGTGGTGCACTGATGGGAGCTGGCAGTGCACTGAGTGACTGCTGATCAGAATAATGCCCACGAAAATCACGATCACCTGGGGCACCCTGCGAAAACTGGAGGGCTGGTTAAAAGGGCCCGGAAGGCCGACCCCTATCATAAGAATCCCTGCCTCCAGATGAGTCAACACTGAATCGACCTGAGTGACGAGGTCTCTTTTCTGTCCTATGACCACCCCCCTGTGGTAAAAGCCATCTCAACTCTGTGGGCCGCGTTAGCCGCCTCCGGAAAAGATATGTCACTACCAACTCCCATAGCCATCTGAAGTCGGATCGGCTAAATCAACCCATCAATGAACCTACGGACCCTCTCCCGCTCTGAAGGGAGTATCACAACTACATGCCGTGCCAAATCCACAAATCTAGTCTCATATTGGGTAACAGTCATGTAACCCTACTGGAGGCACTCAAACTGCCTCCAGAGTGCATCGCGCTGAGTAACATGGAGAAACTTCTCCAAGAATAGCTCTGCAAACTGGTCCCTTGTCAAAGCTGGGGACCCTACTGGTCGAGTTAAGCAAAAATCTCTCCACCAATTCTTGGCGGATCCTACAAGCCTGAAAGTGCAAAAATCAACCCCGTTGGATTCCACTATTCCCATAGTCCTGAGAATCTCATGGCAACTGAATAGGAAGTCCTGAGGATCCTCCGATGAAGCACCGTTGAAGGTGGTGGTAAAAATCTTGGAGAACCGATCAAGTATCCATAGAGCATCAGAGGTGATGGACGCTCCATCTCCGGCCTGAGCTGTAGTGCTTGTCTGAACTGCCACTGCGGGCTGAACCACTGGTGCCTGAGCCTGGGGAGCTACTAGCTCCGAAGTATGCGCAATAGGAGTCTGAACCCCTCTTCCAACCTGAGAAGTGGCTGGTGCAACAGGCAGCAAGCCTGCGCTGGCGACACTGTCTATAAGCCTACTATCCGTACATGAGCCTCCTGAAGATCCGGGGTGAATATAACCTCTCCTGGGACCTGAGCAGGGCCCACTGGAGCTTCTGGAGCTAGAACCTCCTCACCATTTTCAATATGAGGCTCCACCTCTAGAACTGCTGCGTGGGGCTGAGCTCTACCCCTACCACGGCCTCCGGCATGACCTCGGCCTCGGCCTCGGCCCCTCGTGGGAGCTGCCTGAGGCTCGAACTACTAATCAACGGATGAGGAAGCGCGTGTTCTCGCCATCTGCAAAAGTACAGAGTAGAAATTCAATCAGTATTTGAGGAAACAAATCGCACGACAAGAAGGAACAAATGAGAGATTTTTTTTTCCTAACTCAATAGACTCTGGGAACAAGTACAGACGTCTCCGTACCTACCCCCAGACTCTACTAAGTTTGTTCCTTAGTTGTGAGACCTATGTAACCTAGTGCTCTGATACCAACTTATTACCACCCGGATTCCCCACCATCGAGATCGTGATGGCGCCTACTCGTCGTAGCTAGACAAGCAAATTTACTTACCATCTTTCCATTAATTAAAACCATCTTGTTGTCAATTTAATAACGAGAATAATAATAATAACATTAATTGCGGAAGTCTACTTTCATAAATTTGAATATAAATGTGAAATACTCAACATAAATCCTCTACCCAAGATGTGGAGTCACAAACTCACGAACTACAAAGAATAACTACACATAATGGTCTGAAATAAATATAACAACCGTCTGTCTCAAAAGAGTGAGACGACAGTAATAATGAAAAATATAAGAAGAGACGTCAGGCCTGGGGACGCGTGCAAGCTACCTCAATCTCGTGGGTATGATAATGCTGCTACCGAACTACTGCTGATGCTGCTGCTCAAAACCTGGACCTATGCAAAAATACACAGAAGTGTAGTATCAGCACAACTGACCCCATGTGCTGGTAAGTGCCCGATCTATCTCAGCGAAGTAGTGACAAGCCTAGGACCAGACACTCACATAAAATTGTACAATTCTATATACATATGTACCACAAAACAACAGAAATACTGAACTAAACAAATAGAAAGGGAGGGAACATGCTATGGGGAGCACAATTGGATATACATAATTCATCACTTAAATAAAAACAGAGCGCAACAATAATTATCACAAAATAAGAAATTTAATAGTTGCATGGCATCACCTTTCATGCTTTTACTCACGTCCTCTCCCAAACAATCATATAGAAGTGCACGGCATCACCCTTCGTGCTTTTACTCTCATCCTCACTTCAAACAATCAAATAAAAGTGCACGACATCACCCTTCGTGCTTTTACTCTCACAACTCACATTCATGGCATGGAATGTTCGTTCTTGCATAATATAATTATCAATGGCACAGAATGTTCCGTCATGCATAAATAGTTAAAACATGGCACAGAATGATCCTTCGTGCGAATATAATTAGAAATGGCACGGCATCTCTGTTCGTGCTTTATCACTCTTCCTCACCCAAACAACAGTCACAATTAATGGGCAAGAAGAATGAAATAAACAACAAGTACCATCCCGGCAAGGGAGTAACAACAACACAATAAGGTCCCGGCAAGGGAACCATAATAACAACAACAATAAGGTCTCACCAATGGAACAATAACAACAACTTTCACAACCCGGCAAGGGTTCAATAATTTAACCATCCTGGCAAGGGATTACTCAAAATTTATCTTAGGAGAGTTCCACATTAGTTCACAACATGTACCAACAACGACTCACGGTCATGCCTGACTCTGGTGTATAGACACTCGCCACCACGCCTATACACCACACTCGATCATTTAGCAATTAGCAAATTATTATACTATTGTTCTATTCCCTCAAGCTAGGATAGATCAAACACTTACCTCGATGACTTATAATCAACTTAGTCCTCAAGTAATGCTTTTCCTTTCTATTTTCGCTCCAATTGAATCGTATCTATACACAATTTATTTAATATCATCAACTCTACTTAACAAACCAGCCCAAATTGCCTAATTAAACCCTTTAACATGCTGTCCAAATATTGCAAAAACAAACCCCGGGCTCTCTTGGTCAAAACACAAAGTTCGAACCAAAATAAATTCACCTATAACCGCACGAGTACAAATATATAATTTGTTTTAAGATTTGACCCCAAATTGGGGTTGAATTACTCAAAATTCTCAAAAACCTAACTTTGCTCAAACCCCACGATTTCTACCTTGTTTTCATGATTTAGGCTTAGAAACTAGTCAATTAATGAAAGAAAAGTGAAAGAAATAAGCGAAAAATTACTTACTCAAAGGGTCTTGAAGCTTGGGGGCGTTAATGGCTTCCTAGGTCTTGGGGGAGAAGAAGACTCGTGTAAATATTATGAAATCCGGTGTTCTGGTTCTGTTTTTTAAACAAAAAAAATTGATGGGAAAAATTACCTTACGCGATCGCGATACTAAGGGTGCGATCGCGAAGGGTAAACTAGGTAGAGCATCGCGTTCGCGATGGAGAAGCTGCGAATGTGAAGAGGAAGAGGCTGGGGGTCCAAGGATTGCACCATGCGAACGCGGGGACATGATCGCGAACTCGTAGGGGAAAGGGCCATAACTACGCGATCACGAGTCAATGAATGCGAACGCGATGAAGGGGAACCCACAGCAATGCAAACGCGTAGGAACTGTCACGATCGCGATAAGTAAAAGGGGCTTGCACAGCTGAAGCAAAATCTACAATATTTCTAATGGAAAAATCACCCCGACACAACTCCGAAACACTCCCGAGCCTCGAGGCTCCTAACCAATCACACACGCTAACTCAAATACATCATACGAACTTGCTTGAGCGATCGAATCGCTAAAATAACATCAATTTCAAAGAATCACCCCTAAAACTCATAATTTCATTTCAAAGTTCATCAACCTCTAATATTTGATATTTAGGTCCGAAACACGTCCAACGACGTCAAATTTCGACCAAACTTTACAGATAGCGCTTAATGCATATTTAAGACCTGTACCGAGCGTCAAAACCAAAATACGAGCCCGATACCTATATTTTCTAACTCATTTTCATTTTCATTTTTCCTTAATAATTATAGAAAATAATTTAATAGAAAAATTCATATCTCGAGCTCTAAGCCTCGGAATTCGACTCTTGGCACATGCTCGAATCCCATATTTTTTTACGGACCTTTCGGGACCGTCCAAACTCGGGTCCGGGTCCATTTACCAAAAATTTTGATCGAAGTCAACTATTCAATATTAATATCAAAATTATTTAAATTTTTCACAGAAGTCACATATTTCAACATAAAAATTATCCGGCTACGTGCCCAGACTACGCACACAAATCTAGGTAATATAAAATGAGGTTTTTAAGGCCTCGAAAGCACGGAACATATGAGGAAAAAAGGTGATGACCCTTTGGGTCATCACACATAGATAAAAATATGAAAGCAAAAATTAATCAGATTGTCAGATGGAGATAATATTAATTAACACATTAACCATATCTAGTAGTATATTTTATATAACAAAAAACACATCTAATAGATAAAAAAAGTGTTTAACTTTGTTTGGTGGAAAATTATTGAATACTTTCCAAGCAAATCAATTGAAATAATTCAAGGGGTAAATCATAACCAATCATAATTAATCATTGAATTAAAATATAAATTTGAGACATAAAACAATCAATCATGGGACGATGTAAGCAGGATTTTATTCATCAACATAACTTGACATGCCTCTCCTTGAAGAGGTTCAGGATCTTATATTGATCTTGTTTATTACTTCCCTTGAGGAGTATAAATTTCTATCTTTAAGATATTCAAAATTCTTCGTCAAAGTAGTTTGACGTGCCTCTCCTCAAAGAGGTTCACGATCTTACATTGATCTTGCCTCTTCTTAAAGAGGTCCAGGATTTCACATTGATATTGTTTATTGTCCCACTTGTGGAGTATAGTTTTTTTTGTCTCTGGTGCAATCAGAGTTGCGTCGAAGAAGAAACCCCCCTTGAGAGATTCTCTTTTTTAGTATTTATATTATGGAAAAGGGCCTAAAATGCTCCTCTACTATAGGAAATAGGACATCAAAGTCCTCCGTTAAAAGTTGGTCCCTTATATGCCCTTGACGTCTAAAAATGGGCTAAAAATGCCCTTATCCACTAACGGAAGATATGTAAATCCACGTGAAATTACATTAAAATGTAGAAGGGAATTTTAGACCCTTTTTGGATTGTACAAGGTCATATACGAGTCAGTTATAGTAGTTAATTCTCAAGCACTTCACTCCATATCGGTTTACTCACACACATATTTTAGACCCTTCATTGATGTCCGATTTCTCCTACTAATTGGGTCACCTTGTCGATTTCGAGTTGAGTTCTAGTTTAGGTTTAATTATTTTTCATCTTTATCGGTTTGTTTTGGAGATTTCTCTAAGACAATGTCAAAAAGTTCGAGTAGCTTAAATGGGTCAATTAGGAGGTGTCGTTGTGGACTTGCTGCTAATTATTTTATGGTGTGGACTCCTTTAAATGCTGGGACAAGATTTTTAAAATTTCCTAAGCATGAGGTATGTAAATTTGTTGATATGTTCTTTTAATTATTGCGATTTGACTGTAATATTTTTTTTAGGATGAAATTGTTCCTATTGGGAATGACAAGATGAGGAGCTTGCTCCTAGAATTTCAAATCTCATATACACTTTAAAGAAGGAGAAGGACGCTCTAATCCGTTAAAGAATGTACTCCAAAGAAAAGTTGCCGATCTTGAGAATGTTATGATGCTCGTTGATCATGGAGGAATAGAATCCTTGGAATTGAAAAGAAATGTTCTAATGAAGAATGTTGTTGATTTAGAGTACTCACCTCTACGTGTGCTAAATGTCGAAAGAAGATGTGGATTTTCTTTTGTGTGATATTGGGATGTTTTGTTATGTTCTTTGCATTTGTGGGAAATGATATGTAATGTGAGTGTTATTGTGGCTTAGTTGTTGTGTTTTATTATGTAATGATTTTTTTTGCAAGGATTCAATGGAGCCATTCCCATTCATTTGAATATTTTTGTCTATGATTGAGTTACTTGATGTGATAATTAGTTTGTGTCTATAATTAAGTTACTTGATGTGATAATTAGTTTGTTGGTCTAATATAGTTGTGTGAGTAAACTGATATGGAGTGAAGTGCTTGAGAATTGACTACTATAACTGACTCGTATATGACCTTGTACAATCCGAAAAGGGTCTAAAATGCCCTTTTACGTTTTAATGTAATTCCACGTGGATTTACATATTTTCCGTTAGTGCATAAGGGCATTTTTAGCACATTTTTAGACTGCAAGGGCATATAAGGGACCAAATTTTAACGGAGGGCTTTGATGTCCTATTTCCTATACTAGAGGGGCATTTTAGGCCCTTATCCATTTATAGTATCAAACTCTTCTTGCCCATCATGAGCGGGCCTAGGGTTTGGTAATGGAGATGTCCCTTCATTACTTTTGAGGGATATGTGTCATAAATCGGAAGTCAGCGGTGTTGACTATTTACTACAGATTGGTCATGATGGGGTTGATCCCCTGTTCGCCAAATGATCGAACATTACCAATACAATTAGTCCCTTCGCTCGTCGGGGTCGCGCCTCTGTCGACTTCGATGGATAGATAGAGCGCCTTAATCGGGGAGGGTCCTTTATAATAAGGTTTTGGAATCGAATTTTTGATTAGCGAACAAAATGTCACTCCGCATGGCCATTTGTAATAGCGCACGTTTTCATGAAAATGAACCGTTTCGTGTATGGTTATGCATTAATGGCGATAGTTGGGTTTTGTGCAGGCAAAATATATTATTTATAACTAGAAAAGGCTTGTCATTTTGTTCTTTACACATTCATTGCTCTTCTAAGAGGATTTTCGAGAAGCTTTTTTTTTTCTGGAAAATCGCACTATTTCTATTCTTTCGATAATCATCCTCATTGATTTCTCCGATTCCCTCGTCAAAATTCTTCTTTTTCTCGCTCGTTAATTGATTATGGCAGGCACTTCTTCTTGCGGCAATCGCCCCGCTAATACTCCAGTGGTTGAAAATCCTACTTCGGTAAACAAAGGGTTAGAATTGTTGGAGGATGAAGAAATTCCTTCATTCGACGAAATTCTACCTCGATCAGGATATCAACTAATGAATTTCAGTGTACCGGGTAGTGTGGAACAGGGAGATATTTCTTGTCTAATAGGGGAACTGGGAATAGCCCAAATGCGGGAGCTGTGGCGTATCCCATGTTACACCGAGATTGCTCTGGCGAAGACTGAGGACAGGGTGCAAATTGATCGTCGGGAGTATTGCTCATGCTATGCATATATCTTTCAGGTAGGGTGCACACTCCTGCCCCCGATGCTGATTGTGGACTTTTGTCGCTATTATGAGGTATGCTCGGCTCTTCTTTCTCCTTATCTCTACAAATGCTCCTCATGTTCATCAAGTATGTGGAGCTGGCGGGTAGGGAGGTCACTCTGAGACATGTGCTCAGTCTCTTCGCTCCCCAAAAATTTTGCGGCACCATGATCCACGCACGCCCATGAGGGTCGAAGAGTTTGATGGTTAGGCTGGACGAATGGTCGAAGAGTTTGATGGTTATTCGGACGACGAGTCATGAGGGTCGAAGAGTTTGACAATTTCTTCTATATTCGGACTGAGCATTTGGTGGTAGACCCAAATGGATTCCCGAATGTTTGGAATTTTGCACGTGAGACCTCATTGCCGACTAGACATCTGCACTTTCAACTTTCCTTATGCTTTGTACCTATTATTACTAACTTACCTTTATTTTGTAGCTGAAAAGTTGCTGCCTCCTCCCTTGGAAAGGATCCGAGACTGGGTTGAGGCAGTGCTTCCCTATACTAGAGGCATTCGTACCTGGGCGACATTTTGGGAGAGGCATGGTCGCATGCCTGTGACAGGTGGGAATCCGGCCCTTTTTCTTATCTATTTTTTTTTGTTCTGACTATGTCTATTGATTTGTTTGTCCATTGTATCCAGAGAGGCCACGCCGCGTCAAAGCTCCACAATTGGCATTCCGTCGGCCGGATGCACTCGCTAGACTAGCAGCTACGCCTATGCCCCATCAGACACTGATGGCGTCATCGGTTGAATCGTTAACGACTGGGTCCCCACCTCGAGCTATGCCGCAAGATGAGAGGCCATCAGGGCTTGTTCGTTCTCGGAGGGCTCTCTTTCAAATGATGAGGAAGATAGGCCTTCGCAAAAGTGGCGAGTGGCATTTGGGATGGCTCATCCATTGGCGATCAACTTAGATTCTGCCCCGATAGACTCGAAGGGCGGTGCGGCTGTGGTGCTCACTAGTAGGGAAAATGAGTTAGTTGGATTGGAACCTGTTGGTTCTAGCCATGGGAATGTAGAAGTGTTGGCGATCCCGTCCGAAGTTCATGTTGCCGAGGTAGAGGGTCGATCCTTGCAGCCGTCATTAGGACTCATGTTGTGCGATTGTCAGCTATGGCAAGTTGCTCTACATCAACGGTTTCGGATAGGGGGAGGAACGTGGTCGAGGATGAGTGTGAGTATGAGTCTGATTTGGGCCCCAACAATATTCGTATATTTGAGGAGGGCATCACCACTTTTACGGTGCAGGCAGGAGGGCCAGCCCATTTTATTGAGGTTCCCTCGGATTTGAATCTATTAAATGAAAGGAATAATTTGGTGTCACCGTTCGAGTTACTATGTTCGGAGGCCAAGTAAGTGTCTTTGATGAGCGTTTTGAATATCGAAGTGGTGGATGAAGTGGCCATGATGGGCCTTAGGGTACGTAATACGTCCATATCTCCTCCTTCCCGTTCTGTTTTAGCCTTTGCCTTAGCCTTGCCTTTCCTTTGTTTTGCACACTTACTTGGTGGAGGTGGAGAACATCTGTAGAGCCAAGGTTCACTCGAGGTTCTTTCTGAAGATGTTGGGGAAATATCACTATTACTGTTATCGGTTGCGAGGGCTACGTGACCGTTTACGGGACAAGCCCGATAATCAAGCTTTGGGTGAGGAGTTGGCGAAGCAGGACCAGCAGCTATTGGAAGCTCTCAATGGTAAACATGCTCTTGAAGTGTAGATTCATCAGAAGGATGACGAGCTTGAGGTAGGGAAAAGAGTTACAGATGAGTGTGCATAGATGAGATCAGGTGTCACGACCCAAACCGGAGGACCATGACTAGCACCCGACCATACTTGCCGAGCACCAACGTACATTTTATCTAACCTTCTTTATTATCTTTTAGGGCTGACGAGAGCAATATAAATGGTAGACATGGATCATGGACAACCAACAATAAAATATGATGGCATGAACCTACATAACATGGGATGACCGGACAATCAAGAAACTATATACATATGCTCCAAGCTACCATGCTAAAATGAGAAACTATACAACAAAAACCAGCCGACAAGGCATACCAAACTATACATGAGTCGACACTTGTCTATGAGCCTCCAAAGGAACATAAGTGCTGCAACATAGCCGGAACAGGGCCCCGACATACCCATAATGTCTATAACAAAAATGTATACCAAGACCAAGGCAAGTCCGGAGAAGGGATCTCGCCAATCATCGCTGAATTGGACAACCTACTGTGATGGGGGAGCTGCACCTGCCTGTCTATCAGGACCTCCAGCACGACATGCAGCGTCCACAAATAAAAGGACGTCGGTACGAATAAAGTACTGAGTATGTAAGGCAGAGAACCATAAATACGAACAGTAATGTAAGAAGGGATAGAGAATATACAACCTGTAACATCTGAGTACCTCTGAGGGCTACTGACATGATACATATGTATAAATACATAATCTTTTAAAACATACGCCTCTGTGGGCATCATCATCATCATATCGTACCCGGCCGTAATAGGCTCGATAAAAACATACCCGGCCATTATAAGGCTCGGTAGAATCGTACCCGGCCACGTGGAGCTCGGTAAAACCCAACTGATTAGTGGTTGCACAATAGGTGCCGTACCCGGCCGACTATAGTGCGGCTCGGTAGAGTAAAATAGATACATATATATAATGCATGCTCGACTCATGGAAACACCTTGTAGACCTATAATGCATGCTTGACTCATGGAAACACCTTGTAGACCATTCGGAGTGATGTAAGGTCCGTATCCTATGTACACCTTATTAGGACTAACTCTTCACTATGTACTTTATAGGAATCAGGAAGTACCAACAAGATTGATAACATAAGAATAAGAGAAGCAACATCAACATCAATCGTTCCATAAGAGGGGAAACAATGTAAGTACTGCTAGCTTCTAAGAGTAGAGTATCTTTGGAAGCTCGTTCATTACATTATGTACAATTGGAGTCATGCAAAAGAAGGAAAGGGATAGCCTCACATACCTTGTATATACTGCCCCAACCTCGAGCTATGCAAACGTCACGACTCCTTAGTCTACAATAGGAGAAATGACACTATCGTTAACGTTTAAGCGTCGCAACTATTATGTACCAACCACAATCTATTTTTTAATGAAATGGACAGCACCTCCCTTATATATATGACTTCACACCATTCAAAACAATCACGAAACAGCCTAAAAAACATCAATAATAATCATATTGAGCCTCCTAAAACAGTCCACACACAACCTAATCACTTCATACATACGATGACCACTATAGTCGCATCAAACAACCCAAAAATATTACGAAGAACTAGCAGACCACAACCCAACATATATATGGTATTTCTACACACCCTTCCTCCTGCAAAACTGCACAAAACAGTAATAAAAAATGCAGCCCAACAGCAACACAAAACATTCGCTACAAGTGAATAACTTGAACTCACGACTTCCGATCACCGTCCCGTGAGTTCTTACGTGTATATAACGAATTACCACGAATTAACAGAAGAATAAATGTATGAAATATAGCAGTAAACTCACCTTACTTGTTGGATAACTCATCCTTTATCGTGGTTCTTCAAACTCTAATGTTTACCCCCAATTTGAACTTGAAAGAGAGGGAAAATCAATTAGGGTTTGTGGATAATTTTTGGGAGGAAGTTTGCAGGGTTTTAGGTCTGGTTATTTGAGAAATATAATGAGGGATATAATGGGCTCATTTTCTGACCCGAAATTGCCTCTTTTGGGCCGTCATTTAACCAAGTAGTTGGCCCACCTACTTGTCACCTAGCAGCTTGTGCAGTCTCACAAAAATGTCTATATCTCTCTATTCCAATGTCGTATTGATAAACGGTTTAATGAGTTAGAAACTAGACTCATAGATCTTAAATTTGGTGGATAGATCACCCAGTAATTCCAATTATATTGGGAGAAAATCTTAATAATATTTGACCTAAAGTTTAAGTAAAACTATGAACCTAAGTTGCAACAACTTTTGTCGACTTTTGTTTCATAACTCGTTTGACTTCAAGACTTATGATACGGATATTATATGATTCAAATACCATAAAACATGACCTCCTAAGTATATTAAACATCTATAGATTTACCCAAAAGTATGAGTTACGGCATCCTTGATTCGTTTAACTTCTAATACTTGTTAATCACCCTATGCACCCTTGTATCACTTAAGATCAATCGGATTAACTTCTTATCATCTCAAGGATAATTCCTTCTTGGATTTGTGTTAACTAACATATGTAATGAACAAACGTGTGTGGATATGGGGAGTCCAAATCATCGTGGATTCCAGCGAAAATGTTTGGTCAATTTTCCCCTATAAAATGGTCACTAGCCAAATTTGCAAGTAGTGAACCTCAAAGTATGGCCTCACAAGGCTACACAAAGCATTATGAACATGGACATTATTTACATATCACCATTTTGTATTAAGGAAGAGTGTTCTCAAGTTATTGCTTACCTCATAAAGTCGTTTCACCTTTACAATGTATCTTGCATTCCACCAACATCCTTGTTATCATTCTGGAATAGGTAAGGGTATTTAGACTTCATCTCTTCTTCCGCTTCCCATGTCATTTCTTTCATATTCTTGTTCCTCCACAATACTTTGATGGAAGGTACATCTTTTGTTCTCAGCTTGCGGACTTGTCGATCTAATATAGCCACTGACACTTCTTCATATCATAGATCCTCTGTAACTTGAAAATCTTTGATAGGGACAACTCAAGAAGGGTCTCCAATACATTTTCTCAACATAGATACATGTAATACCAGGTGGACAAATTCTAATTTGGATGGCAATTCTAACTAATAAGCAACTTGTCCAATTCGTTGAAGAATTTTATACGGACCGATATACCTTGGACACAGCTTACCTTTCTTCCCAAAACACATAACACCCTTCATTGGTGAGATCCTCAGGAAAACCTAATCATCAACCTCAAACTCTAGATCACGACATCGGACATCGAAATAAGACTTTTGCCTACTTTATGCCGTCTTCAATCGTTCCTGTATCACTTTCACCTTCTCAATGGCTTGGTGAATCAAATCTGGCCCATATAATTCTGTTTCACCGACTTCGAACCATCTATCTGGTGATCTACATCTCCTCCCATATAGTGCATCATATGGGGCCATTTTAATACTGGAATTGTAGCTATTATTGTAGGCAAATTCAATGAGTGGAAGATGGTTATCCCAATTTCCCTTAAAATCTAGAACACATGCTCGTAGCATATCTTCCAATGTCTGAATGGTACGTTCAGCCTGTCCGTCAGTCTGCGGATGAAATGCAGTGCTGAGATTCAGCTGTGTGCCTAAACTTTTCTGAAACGACCTCCAAAAGTTAGCCGTAAATTGAGCTTCTCGATCTGATATAATTGATACAGGCACACCATGAAGCCTAACAATCTCCTTGATATACAACTTCACATAATCTTCAGTCGAGTAAGTTGTCTTAACTAGCAGAAAATGAGCACAATTTGTAAGTCGATCAACTATCACCCAGATAGAGTCAAACTTATGATAAGATTGAGGTAATCCAATAACAAAGTCCATATTAATCACCTCCCATTTCAAGGTCGGAATCTCTATATTTTGAAGCAATCCGCCGGGTTTCTGATGTTCTATCTTTACTTGTTGACAATTGGGACACTGGGCTACAAATTCTGCAATAGACTTTTTCATGTTATCCCACCAATACTGCTCCTTGACATCATGATACATCTTTGTTGAGCCAGGATGGATGGAATATCGGGATTGATGAATTTCATTCATAATCTTTTCTCGCAACCCTTCTACATTCGGCACACATAATCGGCCCTGGTATCTCGGTGCCCCATCTCCTCCGATCTCAAAAGCCGTAATTTTACACTGCTGAATGTTCTCTCTCAATCGTAGTAAGATAGGATCTTCATATTGTCGTGCTTTTACCTCGGCTACCAAAGATGATTCTGATGTATTCTGTACAGTAACACTTCCGTCATCAGAGTCTAACAATCTGATTCTCATATTGGCTAGCCGATGAAGCTCTTTAGTCAACCCCCATCTACCTGCATCAATATGTACTAAGCTTTCCATTGACTTACGGCTAAGAGCATCTGCCACAACATTGGCTTTATCGGGATGATACAATATCTCGGCGTCGTAGTCTTTCAGTAATTCAAGCCACCTACGCTGCCTCAAATTCAACTCTTTCTGCTTGAAGATGTATTGTAGACTCTTGTGATCTGTGTAGATGTCAACATGGATGCCGTATAAGTAGTGCCACCATATCTTCAAAGCATATATTACTGCAGCCAATTCCAAATCATGGGTTGGATAATTCTTTTCATGTTTCTTCAATTGTCTTGATGCATATGAAATCACCTTCCTATGCTGCATCAACACACACCCCAAACCTATACCTGAGGCATCACAATATACCACATATCCTTCTGTTCCTTCAAGGAGAGTGAGCACCGGTGTGGATGTCAATCGATCCTTCAGCTCCTGAAAACTAAGTTCACAAGTGTTAGACCACTAGAACTTGGTAGCTTTATGTGTTAACTTAGTCAATGGTGCTGATACAGAGGAAAACACTTCAACAAACCACCTATAATATCCTGCTAGCCCCAGGAAGCTACGGACTTCTGATGGTGTTGTAGGTCTCGGCCAATTCTTTACTGCATCAATCTTCTAAGTGTCAACACTAATACCCTCATTAGATATCACATGGCTAAGGAATGCTACTGAGTTCAGCCAGAATTCACATTTGGTGAGCATAGCATATAACTTACGATCCTGAAGCATCTGTAATACTATCCGCAAGTGGCCCGCATGTTCCTCCTCCGAACGAGAATACACCAGAATGTCATCAATGAATACAATCCCGAACACATCAAGATAGGGCCTGAATACAGTATTCATGAGATCCATAAAAGCTGCTGGGGCATTTGTTAGCCCGAACGACATCACCAAAAACTCAAAGTGCCCATATCTTGTCCGAAAGGCCATCTTTGGAATATCCGTCTCCTTAACCCTCACCTGATGATACCCTGAACGTAAGTCAATTTTGGAGAAATACTTGGCACCCTGGAGTTGGTTAAACAAATCGTCAATTCTTGGAAGTGGATACTTGTTCTTTATAGTAAACTTATTGAACTGCCGATAGTAGATAGACATCCGTAATGACCCATCTTTCTTCCGCACAAATAGGACTGGCGCACCCCAAGGTGATGTGCTAGGCCTAATAAAGCCCTTATCCACCAAGTCATTTAATCGTGCCTTCAACTCTCGCAACTCTGCCGGGGCCATTCTATATGGAGGGATAGAGATCAATTGAGTGTCAGGCAACACTCAATGCTAAACTCAATCTCCCTTTCTGGAGGAAGGCCTGGGAGTTCATTTGGGAAAACATCTGGAAATTCATTGACCACGGGGATAGATTGTAGAGTAGGCTTCTTCGCCTCCGCATCCCTAACGCGAACAAGATGATAAATGTAACCTTTTGAGATCATTTTTCTTGCCTTAAGATAGGAAATAAACCTACCTTCGATGTAACAATGTTCCCCTTCCATTCAATTACGGGTTCACCAGGAAATTGAAACCTAACCATCTTCATACAACAGTCAACATTTGCATAGTGTGAGGCCAACCAGTCCATTCCCAGTATCACATCAAAATCAACCATTTCTAACTCAAATAAATTTTCCGAGGTTTGACGACTACAAATCATCAAAGTGAAACCTCTATATACCCTTGTAGCAATCACAGAATCTCCTATTGGAGTAGATACCGCAAGGGGTTTACTTATCAATTCAGGTTCAATGCTAGACTTATTAGCCACAAAAGGTGTAACATATGATAATGTAGATCCCGGATCAATAAACGCATATACATCATAAGAAAACACAGACAATATACCTGTAACAACATCTGGAGACGGCTCAAGATCCTGTCGACATACTAGAGCATAGGTTTGATTTTGAGCACCACTCGAACTCGGCCCTGCACCTCTACCTCTACCACGACCTGTCGACTGCTGAAAACCCCGTGCTGGAGGTCGAACTGATGAGGAAGAACCAGATACAGATCTCGTCGGCTAAGCCATACCATCACCTCTACTGTTAGGACAATCCCGCATCATATGGCCAGGCTGTCCGCAAGAATAACACGCATCAGAACCTCGACAACACAGTCCAAAGTGGGCCTTGCCGCACCGATCACAACGTGGTGTTGGGGGTTTCGTCTGACTAGTATCCCTGTGATGTTGCGATCCAGATGTCAGCGAACTCTGACCTGGACCAGAATAGGATCGATC